>PVHY01000230.1:0-279613 GCA_004024945.1 Uropsilus gracilis
ATATGATACCACTGTAAAGGGCCAATCAGAAATCTGTGTATCACTGCATCATCTCTATTCTTTAATCAGGAGGCTTCCATCACTTAACCCTGCCTAACATCTTTTGCCCTGATGATGGAGACGGGAGGACATAAGGTTTCCGAGTAGTCTCACAGTGCATTTATCAGTGAATACTCAGAGAATGACACCAGTCTGTCCATGTCTTGTCCTGATAATTTAAAAATGTGACCTTCTCAGGCATCATCAGTTGTTCTGGCATCAAGAAAACACAGAGACATTGGTAACATTTATAAACATTCAGTTTACTGTCTGCTTCTTAACAGTGGTATCTCCTGGCCTCAGGCTTAGGATCCCCTTATCCTTACAATATTATGTCTGGTGATGGCAGGCACTACAGATAAACTCACTCATTACTCCTGCAACTTTATGGAAATCCATTTGTTGGAAAGCTCAAGATTCTATCAGTTTACTTTGGGTCCCACAAATCAAGCTTTCATGAAGCAAACTCTTAGGATAATTGATAAAAGGTATAGTCAGTTAGATTCTACCTCAGCTATTTCTGTTTGTACTGGCAGTATTAGAATTTCCAATATCCGGTACCTGGTGTTAAAAAACAAGGGGATTTCATATTGCTGGTATGAGTGGGATTGAAAGAGTTGGTCCTGGAAGCAGTAGTGTGGGGAGTTACCTACAAATTCCTTAACAGCATGGTCTGGTCAAATATTACCTCATGCTTAGGCATGTACAATTACTGTATAGTCAGTACAATGAATTCAGGCTTCCTCTGTCAGATACTATTGGAGATAGTTTACACTAACTTTACTTAATCCAGTAATTTCAGATGGGTGCACTTGTAGCCTTCATTTCAATATTTGGAAAGATAAGTTGTTCAGGATGAATCACCTCAAAGATTCTTCCAGCTTTTGAATGGTAGAATGGAGAATATGTTTCACATTTCACCTAGCTCTGGTTGCTGGTTGATAATCTTTGCTGTTATTGAGTTTCTGTATCATCAACCTGACTTCTGTCTTAATCTTCTGCCTTCATTTTCACATAATGAATGTGATATATTGTTTTTTGTATTCTACTTATTTTATCACTTATTTCAGCCCTTTATCAGATGCTCAGATATGTGTGTATATGAATGTGTGATACCCCCCTTTTTATTTAGGTTTAATTGACATATAACACATTCATTTCAAATGTACCACATAACCATGAAATACTTGTATATATTGCTAAATGGTCACAATAAGTGTCATTTTTGGAATAGTTTTTTCTATAAGTTTTGTGACTTCAGGCCTTACATTCTAGTGTTTAATCCATTTTTGTGTTTAGTGCAAGATAATAGTCTAGCTACCTTTGTTTGTTTGTTTGTACATATCCAATTTTCCCAAAACCATTTATTAAATAAACTGCTGTTTCTTCAATGTAAATTCATGACCCCTTGGTCATAAATTAATTGACCATCTATATGTAAACTTATTTATAGGCTCTTGATTCTTTTCCATTGGTGGGTTTGTCTGTACTTATGTCAATAATGCTCTGTCCTGTAATATAGGTTGAGTTACTATTGTTTCATAATATAATTGTTATTGTTTCATAATAAAAGTTGAAAATAGGGAAATGATGCTTCCAGCTTTGTTTTTTTCAAGATTTCTCTGACTAATCATGTGATTCCGTTCCAATCAAATTTTAAGTTTGCTTGTTCTATTTCTGTGAAAAATTTTTTTCTGTGAAAAGATTAAAAATTTTGATAGGGATTTCACTGAATTTGTAGATTGTTTGGACTGTATATTTTAATTTTTTCTAATAGTAATCTTTCTAATTCATGAGCATAAATTATCCTTCCATGCATTTGTCTTCTTTAATTTCTTTTATTCATATCTCATCATCTATAGTTCTTTATGGTTAAACTTATTCTTGGTATTTCATTATTTGTGATACAATTATAAATGGAATCTGGGCAAATAATTATTTAATCTAATATCCTCATGTCTAAATATCATTTAATTTCTACAAAGAGTATAGGTTCCTGTTTATCGATCAATTATAATTAAGGAAATTACAGGTGGCTATTGATTTTTTTATTTATGCTGCATTAATGGCAAGAAGTAATGTCAAAGGCAAGGAGATCTTTTGGATTTCAGGAAATAGAGTATTTGTTCTAAGATCTATAACCCAAACTTTGCTCACCAAGTTGTATTTTTGAATGGTGTCTTTGCCTAATTCTTACTAAAGACAGTTTAGACCTCTGTTAACCAATAATCCTTATCCTCAGTGCTGAGTGTCAGTTTTTAGTCCATAAATGGCTGTTATCATTCCAGGAACTCATGAATATACTCAGGTGTTTTTATCTTAAATCCATGACATTCATAGTGAAAATAATATCCCTAAATTATGTAACAAATTGGAAGCAAATATAATCAGAGCATATAGGAGAATTAAAATCTCTCCTTTCATTAACCACATGACCTTAGATAGGGTTCTCAGTTATAATCTGTCAATTCAATGATTTTCTATGGGTGTGAAGATGGTGGCATTAGCCACCAGAAATATTTTCAAAGGGTGTTCTGCACATTAAAAATTCTAATTATCCTTCTTCAAGCCAGCATCAGTGCTGATTATTAAACAGTTTTATAATCTTAAATGACCTGAATTTTTTTCAATATAGCCCTTGAAATTATCCTTCTGCAGTGATGAATATATCCCAAAGCATTTAATTCTGCACACACAAAGATAAATACCACTGCTTATTCATGACTGCTACTGAACAAAAACTATATTTATCTCATGTTCAGGCTGTAAATATCAGACATTTATGGATGATGACTTCTTAAGAAATAAGCACTATAGGTTCTAAAATGACTGGCACTTCTATTATAAAGGATTCTGAACAAACTTTGAAGCAGAGGCTCCTGGAGAATTTATGCACTTTACCAGTTGTAAAGAGATTATGAGGAAAAATACTAGAAGAGCACTTATTTTTAACATGCCATGATAGTTATAGGAGAACTTAGGAACTTTCTCTTTATAAGTCAGCAGGCTCCAAGTCATCTACTTGGTGATTAGCTGTAATATCTTTGCTTAATTAAGGAAAATTCACCTAATCATCTCTATCACAGTTTCCGACATGCCAGTTCTGAGTCTCAGTAGTGAAAGTGACCAATTTCAACCAGTGAAATAACCCAGTAAATAAGTTAAACATAGTCACCAAAAAATAAATTGTCAGTTGCTTGCACATTCATAAAATGGTGATCTCTTTGCCAGTTGAACAAACATGTCTACATTTTGCCAGACTTCATTTTTGGAAATACTACATATCAACCTTTTCTTCTCTCTCCTTTACATTAATCACAAAGTGCTCTAACTCAGGATTTTAATTTATTGAACCAACCAACCAGTGCACCCCTTATTCAACACACTGGCTGATTAAAAATCAGTGCATCTTTGGAGATACAATTTGTGTTTTTATTAGCATTCCAATCATAGATTTGCTGTCCTATAACTGGTTGATTTAATCAATTCTTCAGTTTGTATCACTCTGGACTGTGGGCAAGAGAGATGTGTCTATATGAGTCAGTGAAGACTTATATAGACATGAGAGGTCCCTATTCCTATTCATAATACCCTTTTGTTCTTTAGAGGGACAGAAATCCCAACAAATTCTAATTCATGCCTGTTACAAAGGAAAGATTAAAACTATGTAATAGCATGGATTCTATTTTAAGTTCCTTAAGGTATAAAAGTTCCTTAATGTATTAAAGTGAGATACTTTTCTCAACAGAATATAACAACAATAAATACCACCTTGGTTCACTGCTTCATATTTTTCTTCTCACAGCAATCATGTTTAGGTTACCTTGTTTTCTTCCAAAGCATTAAATTTTTCCACTGACCTTTGTTTGGGTGTTAAGGGGACTGGTGGAGCAGGAGGAAGAAATCATTTCAAATATCTAAGAGACCTTTATAGGAGCATATGACCCTCCTTAAAGAATCCCTGCTGTAGACTTATGAATCTGCATTCAATATTTCAGTATAAACCTATAAACTTAGACTATTTTTAGTATGTTTTCAATATAAATTTAGATACTTATCATAAGCAAGTCATACATCAAATGAGATCATTAACTTTTTAATGTACCTTATTGATTATTATGTTACTATAGAGTTAAAATGTTAAATTTTCCTTTGCTAATATTTTAATATGTTGCTAATATAATAATATGTTAATTTAATATTTTAATATGTTTTGTTTTTTAATTTGCATACAACATTGTATAGTTATTATTCCCCTTAGATATGGCCCTCCCTTCCATATTGTACCCCCGTAACCCTACCTTACACCCCTTCTTCCCTTCCCCTCTCTAGACGCTCCAACTCCTCTCACACTGTAGGTCATCGGTCCATGTTTGGCTCACTGGTCTTTTCTTTTCCTGGAACAATGTCCTTTTTCCTGGGTGAGGGCCTGCACTTCTGGAACACAGAAGACCAGGCTGCTCAGAGCCTCAGGAATATCTTTGAGGCAAGTAGCAAGTTTGAGTGCATCAGGAACATCTTATAGGACAGATGTGTGGTGCTTTATTGTGGAGCTTCCTTTGGTAGAAAAGATTGTCTCCTTTACTCCAGACCCATGCGTTCATGGGATTCCATGTCTCCTCCTTTATGCTGCCTGTCTTTTCCATTCTGATGTCTGTCACATGGTGCTGCTGATGTGCTGTACAGTTTTGGCATCTGGGGTTAGGAATCCAGCTCCCAGACCTGGCAGTGGAGAAGTTCCCTACTGGGAACATGTGGAACGTGGAAGCTGATAGAGAGATGGAGCTTCAGATAAGAGGAACACCTCATATCTCTCTATCCCCCTCTGGCACACCAGAGGGTGGGCAACAACACATCTCTCACCTGTAACCCGGCTTCCTAATCTTTCTGGAATATCCCAAGAGACATATGACCTATTGGCAATGGCTGTTGTCCCCAAAGGTAAATTCTGTTATCGCACATCCCCGCATCCTCCCTGCTGCATGTCACGTATGCTTTGCTATTTCCTCATTACATCATTGTAACATTTCCTTGCTGGGGTATATAAGGAACATCACAACTTCATTAAAGTTGGACCTGGACATGCTTCCCAGGATCCCTGTTCTGTGGGCTAGTCTCACAGATCACTATCAATCTCTTCCATCTCAATTTCTTCTTCATTCCACATGCGACTCCTAACAGGGACAGACTTCTGTTGATGTTTAGTCCAGCTCCTCTCCTTTCTCATGGTTTGCACTTCTGCCATGGGCCACATTCCTGTGACTTTCCTCCCCCAATCATTGGAAAGGGAGGGACTCTCACTCTTGTTGCACAAATCTGTGGACCAGGGATTTAGTTCCTTAGCACCCGAGACAATGTAGGTGGAGCTCCGTGACAGGTCACTACAGTTGCTAATCTCAAATTCTTGTCTCTTGTAGTTCCAACCATGCTTTGTTTAGGTCCTACCCAGGTGGTGAGTGTATCCAGGGCTATTTTTTTTCATTTCCTCTCCCTTATATCTGCAACTGGAGAAGTGGTATTAGCATTCCTAGTGCAGATATGATTAGGTGGTAGTAAATCAGAGTGGGACTAGGATCAGGACAGGGCCTAGGCTAGGGTGGAGGCTACTAATTCCCTCTCCCAGCTCAGGACATCTGGCTGAGGCTTCCTAGCCTTTATCTCCTCTGCACCCTACTCCCCACATAAGGGAGGCCAGGCCCCCTATCCCAGGTCCCTAGACCCTGAGATCCTGAGACTCTAGCAGCTCAGGACTCACTCTACCCCTGCCTATGCCTGTAGTCTAGGCAGTGGTAGAGTTGTGCTGGGCACCCTCCCCAAAGGCCTGAGTCATCTGAAAGGATCTGAGCTCTCACCTCCAGCCTCACTAGAATTAAGATCCCCTATGTTAATATAAGTAATCATTTATATCTTTTAAATCTTTAATAGATCTGATATTGTCAAATTTGAGTTAGAGATGTGATTTCATTTTTTTTTTTTAGATGATCGGTCGGTTGCTTCTGTGAAACTTACTGAAAAGTTTGTTCTCCCTTGCTACTGTCTTTATTCATTGAATCTCCACATATATGTAGGTTTGTTTGGGGGAATCTTTATTTCAATGCTATGTCAACATTTCTTTGTCTTTGATTTTCAAATGTGAAGATTTTCCTTTAAAAAGTTTACTGTCTTTTTTTACATATCTTGACTTTGCTCTAGCTCTAGATCTGCTCCTGCCAGCAAAACAGTAGTAACAAACCATTCCAGAATAGGTTTGCTACACTTATCTGATTGTCTGGTTTGTGACACTTATCACAGTAAATTACAGAATCAATGTGAAAACACAAACGTCAAAAAGTTTTCTATTAATTTGTGGATCTAATCGTTAAGTAATCATTAGGTCTATGATAAGCTGCATTTAAAGGAACTGCATTTTCTCAGAGCCTTCTCCCAGTTTTTCACTGGTCAAAGACCCCTCAGAAGGGTGCCTAGCCATCAGCATTCATTTTCTATGAGCTTGACAAAAGCACTGGGCCACAAATGCATTCTTTTCATGAATATAGTTGAATGGTTGAGACATATAACTACTTCACAATGATAAAGCTCCTGAGCTCTTTTATCTTTTAAGTCAGTAAATCTAAATATGTAACTAAAAGGGAATAAAATTAAGGAATTGATTGTAATCTAATACTCAGACTATAAGATACAAGCCAGTCATGCGATGTTGACCGAGGATATCTCCAGTTCATCACTACATTCCTACTGTCTACAGCAGTGCCTGGCAAACAACAGAAGCTTACAAAACATTTCTGTCTTCAAATTTTTAGACATGTATCATTCATAAGAAACAAAAACCTTATACAAAGGTATGGTGTCTAGAAAATTCAGAAGATAATAGCATGTTGTCTTTTTATTTTCCTCTCTCCAGGGCATGATTGATTAGAACAGTAAAGAATCTCAGAAAAGAAATTATAATAGACATATGTATCCCTCTTATTGTTGTTGGTCCTGCTTGCTTACCAAAGAATAGATGCCCTCTTACCTCACTAAATATATGGTTACTAGACTCTTCTAAATTAAATATGTCTGCTCAATAACCAGGAATAATCAAAGTGGCTTTTTTAGATGAAAAATTCAGAAGCAGAAGATAATTTCTAAAAATAAAACACTCACAAACTTTTTTTACTGTAACAGTAGTGATTATTATAGTAAAAGGATACATGCATTTGAGAGATGGGAAGGACAGAAATTCTCTCAATACAATTTACAGCAGTATGTGCTGAAAAGTGTGGTGAGTTTATGCAGAGTGTGGGAATTTTTACCATGAATAACACCACGTGTCTGTTTTTTTGGTTTCTTAAAACCCCAAATAAATCCCACAAGCACCTCTAAACCCCACCATGGAATTTTGACACTTCTGAGTAAGAAGTTCAGAACAAAATAAAACTTTGAATGAAAAAAAAAAAAAAGAGTTGAATCTAGCTCATTGGTTACTATCTCTTTTTGTTCTGAAATGATAGAAAGTTCTCTAAACCCTAAGAAAAGTGGTAAGGATAGCATCCTGTGTGCCCTGCATTGAAAAGGGGAAATTTAACGTAATAACAAGTTAATGATGGTAATCACAACAGCTTCTAGCATTTGTATTGTGGTCACTGTGTACCAGCATAGTCTTATGTTTACTGTTTACATGAAATATCCCATTTAATTCTCATAGCAATCCTATAGAGTTGGCACTTTCATTCTCTTCATTTTACAGATGAAGGGACAGAGGCAAGGACAGGTTAAGTGACTTGTCCTGGGTGATCAAGTTAGTAGCCTAGACTCATTGCCCTGGTAGGCTGGTGCTGGAGTGTACATGCCTTTAAAAGCTGTTCTAGGCCATTAGGCAAGCTGGTGCCAGATGACCCCAGCCCTGTGAATTACATACACAAAACACAGCAATCATTATGTGAATCGGGGCCTGAACTGACAGAGGGTAAGAAGGGTGCTTTTTGTTTCCATTATCTGGATTTTGTCTCATTTCCATACTTGAATTCAAATTCTGTCACCTTGAAGCATTACAAACAACCATAAATCAAAAGGACACCTACATGTGCCAGCATTTTGAAGTTATGAGGACATAGATTTCAAGAATCACTGTGTACTTAGGAAAAGAGATCCAAGAACCTAGAATTTTGTGCCAGGAAATTTATGTCAGAAATGTATATAGAGCTCTGCAGGAATGCAAAGAAGGAGTTCTTAACTCTGATATGTATGAGGGAGATAGAATTGTCAGAAAATATTTACAGAGGATGCTTAGAAAGGTCAACAGGAGTTTGATACGTGAGAAAGTAGGATAATGGCTATCAATGCTCTAGGCAAAGAAACCAGGCCCTGCTAGAATTAGCATGCAAGGGGTAAATTAGAGGAATTATCCAAGGCAAAAGAGAAGGATGGAAGGACTAGAATGCATGAGATGTCAGAAAATTGGAGTTCTTCTTAGGAAACAGATAAAGCATTAGGGAAAATAACAGACTAGGTTAAGGTGTTTTACTAACACAGAATCACAATAATTTGTTCCCTAGAAATAGTATGAATTATTACACAGCTTTTAAAAAGCAAGCATCAAGTTTGATAAGATGCCTTACTTCCATTTATCATTCCTTTCATGTAATTTCTAGGATATGTGTTGTATGTAAAAATTTCCTTTAATAAACTAATTTCACTGACATACTTTCACAAGTGTTTTTGCAAATATACGCCTACCCTTTTCTGTGATTCAATTCCACTAATTTTCCATAATTTCTCTATTATGATAGCAAAATAACTCATTTCTGGGAAAATACACCAATGGCTATTTTGAATTGTGGCAGCAATGAAGATGAGAGCATTTTAACTGAGCAGTTTGGATCTTTTAATTGAAATGTATGTGCAAAAAAGTCCATGATATCACTACTAATGGCTAATTTATTTGCTTATCTGATTCATAATCAATGTGGTGGAATTGTTTTAATAAAGATAAATTGTTTTTAATAAAGCTAAAATCATTTTTTGTTCAACAGAAACCATGGATTGACAGGTTTTTTTCCCAGAAAAGGCAGGAGTCATTCTTTCAGAAGTTTCATGCCAGATTTCAGTAATTTGCATGAAAACTCAGAGGGGCACTTTAACATGCTTTATATCATTAGGAACAGTTTTACCTTTTGGTGCTCAGCTCAATAAATGAATTGACTGCTTTTAACCTAGGACAATAACATTGCATATCAGGACATGCTATTCACTAAGTTGTCACTCTTTTCTCATTGGAAGGAGATGCTGAAAAGTTTCAGGATAAACTTCTATTTTTCATCATTGTCTATTTGTTTTTGTCACCTAGTAGCATCACAGGGCTAATTTAAGGAAAAAACTGACTATCCAAGGACTATGTGCAATTGTCTCTTGAAATGAAGAAATTGTTTGACCTCAGTCCACAGAAAGAGGATAAATCAGTATAGCCCTTCCATGTCTCCAAAGGAATATCCCAAACCACCTAATATGTTTAACATATCAAACACCTACTATGTGCCCTAAGCTATCCAAGATTCTAAAGAGGATGTATGTATGTAAGAGATGTGATTTCATGTTGGAGAAAAAAAGGATTGGGTTCTAGAGGTTCTAGTCCTAAAAGCCATTTACTAGCTAAAAGTTAATATATGTTAGTCTCAGTTTCTTGTCTATTAAATTAACAAGTATACATGTATAACTATTTTGCAAAGTAAATTAGATAGCACAAATAAATAGCTGTAGCACTTTATAGAATCTCAGTTACTGTTTATTTCTTATTTTCTCTAAGTTATGAGTTTAGATTCATTCTGTGGAATAAATTCACTGTGATACAAGAATTCAAAAGCTACCAGAACAAGTGTCATATGTACTGGTTATAAGGAGTATTGAGAAGGGAAATTTGGTGGGTCACCACAAAGACAAACAGATACGTACAATTAGAGAATTTAGAGGAGTAGGAAGATAGTAAATGAGGGAAGGAAAATTAAGTACATATATTCTCCAGCACTTAATGCCATGGATACTCTAGAGAAGGAGTATTTGGGAATGAAATCTTGCCAATAAACTTCCAAAGAGCAGATCAGCAAAACAGTTTTATGAACAGTATTTGCTATTTCTTGTAGTTGAGTTGGTCAGGTGAGGTTTCATGAAGTTGACAGAATTTGAACTTAGCCTTAGTTGAGTTAGGGTGACTCGAATGCATTTCTGTACAGAGGAAAGAGATGAAAGTGTCATTTGGGTAAAAAGCGTAAGTTGCATCTTGAAGGTAGAACCACATGTGTCAGTTCCAACAACTAAGCATAAACCAATTTTACTGGAACTTAGGCATGTAAAAAAACCACTGATACAATTTTAAAATTAGGCGAGATTGAGTTTATGGAGTTAAAAAAATGTAATTTAGGTTGTGGGAGTCATATAAGAATTTGGGTAGGGGCTAGATTTCTAAGAAAACTGGGTTAGCTTTAAAATGCAGCATGAATAAAAACTTGGAATGACTAAAGTTTCAATAATCAAGGCCTGAATGAATTAGATCATGGCAAGAACAATAAGAGAATGAAGTATAGAAGTTCAATGAAGAAATTAATTGGTTTTGGCTACCGATTACATATGGGGGTGAGAACGAAAGAAGATGCTGATATGTATTCAAGTATTCAAAACTGTTTAACTGGGGAAAGAAGAGAATTCTGAATTAATTTGGGGAGATAATGTGTTTGATTTTAGATATGTTCAATTTGAAATGATTACAGGGATCCAAATAGAGAACTTTAGTCAATAGTTGGCAAATGGAGGAATTCAAGAGAGTTTTAGAAATCAAGATGTGAATCATTCAGACTCATGAAGCAGTGAAAAACCTGAAAACATTTATTTATAAATACATTGTTCTTCAACTGAATCTTATATGCTTAAACATACTCAAAAATAAAAATATATTGAGGCACTGATGCATGTATTACACGTTAAGCATCTTTCTGTGTATCAGAGATATGGTGGTGAAGCACCATATGATCATCAATCACATGATCATTTGATCATGCATTATAATCATCAATCTGCATGATATTTCATTTCATTTAATAATCTAACACCATGTTACTCAAGAAAGTCTATTTACATAAAATGGAAGAAAAGTATTGTTATAAAAATCTCCTCTAATTTATTAAGAAAACAAATCATTCACCAAATATTGATAGCATTGAAAATCATTTACCTGTGGCAAGCACTTACCCCAAATCTTGAGTGCTTATTTTAAGGAAAAGGTAGGAAGAAACCAAAGTGATTAAAAATAGACCCTGGGGGGATAGAAACATGAAATGAATGGGAAAAGGACCCAAGGAATAAAATAACTCAAGACCCAGATAGCTAGATGGAGAGATAAAAAGAAAAACAGATACATACAATTGGTTAATTAAGAATGAAGAATGTGAATGAAGGAGGAAGAATTTAAAGGATATTTATTCCATAGCACTTGATGATATAGATAATTCTAGAGAAGGAGAATTTTGGTATGAAACCTTGCTGATAAACCTTCTAAAGAGAAGATTAGCAAAAAAGAAAGGAATCAAGGTAATATCCAGGAGGTTATGGAAAATTGTGGAATGCCATTCACAGACCAGACAGGTTTGTGCTGTGAAGCAAACTTTTATCTATCTTAAGCTGTGAAGCAAACTTTGTCTTACTTACCTCGGCAAACTGGAGACAAAACTAGCACTGAATACCTCTGAAGAAGTGATGGCTCTCCTTAAATAGATAGTGACCACTTGAGAGAAATGACCTCACATGAACTATTATTCTAACCAATTTAATTGTACCTTCACCATTTGCCTTCCTTTGAAATTCACTGGACTCTTGCCCTGTCTTCTCTGTATATACCCTTTTCTTTTGTTAATAAATTATCATTGGGTTCATTACTTCCAAATCAACCCTTAGCTACTGCAGCTAAGCAATCTCCCTCACCATTCTTTTCTCATACCTTGCATTTGGCATCAAACAGAAAATGACATTAAGAAGTAAAGAGGGTACAAAATAACTCAAAATGTTCTCTTACACACAAAAAATAAGTTAATTATGAAAAAAGCATAAAAATATTCATGTGAATATGTTTCGAATGATGCACAGAATCTCAGCAGCTGAAGTATGCACAGGAAAGCTTCTTAATGGATATACCACAGGAAATGAATCTTGGGGTCAAGTAGAGGTCATAAAACTGAAATTTGAAACAAGAGTTTTGTTGAGGAGGAGACCAATCAAATCAAGTTTTACATGGAAAAGTCTTGAGCGTGGAACTTCTTGGTCAAAATTATTTGAATGTTGATTTTAACAAACTCTTTGGCACCTAGGCAAAAAGAGCTTAACTAGTTTTAGTAACTGAATGGCAAATTGCCATTAGATTACATTTAAGGAGAGACACCAGTCTCTCATTTGAAAATCTAGGCAGAGGATAATAATTTTGAGCTATGATATAGCTGTGTGACTGGATTGATAAAATATTTAGGATTAATGTGATTTTGTGACAAACTGAGTGTAAGAGTGAGACACTTGATGAAAGGAGCTCTCCATCAAGAAATATTTATCAGATATTTAATCCACTAAACAGGAGGATTTTGCTTGTGTTGGTTGGAGGCAAGATGATGAATTAAGTTTTGATGAGGTAGAGTCAGAAGTGCTTTCAAAAAGAACAGTAAGTTGTTCTTATAGCCAGAAATATGGATTTAGAGAAAGGGGCAGATTCAAATCTAGATTTGCAAGTCATCATTTTATGAATTTAATCTCTAACCAGAGAAAATATTATCCAGTGAGAAGAGAGCCAGTATCAGATCATATATAAAGGGTAAGAAAGCATAGATGGAATATGTGAAAATCCACAAATTAAACTGTCAAAGTGTGTAGTTTTGCAGATGCCATGAGTTGGAAATTTTCAGCGCGAGACAGGAAGTATTAAGTATTAAGTTGGGAGTGAAAATTATCCACTGAAGTTACTATAGACACTTTCAGTAGTGAGAAGACACAAAGCTGCAATAAGAGGAAACAGATTTGAATGTGAACAATTCAAATGTTAGCATAAACTACACTAAACAAAATATAAGATCTCTGTTAAGCAACTATGAGATTCCAGTGGACCCTGGAAAACACTATTTGCTTTGTACTTTAGCAATGAACATAAGATGAAAAACAGAAAAAAAAAATTGGAAATGATATAGGGTATAAAACAGCATAAGGCAAAGACAGTAACTGTTTGGAGGAAGCTGAGAACAGGCTAAGAGAAATGAAATATTCCTCTCTTAAACTTCCTATCTTCAAGGACAGATATAAAGTTGGTATAATGATACTGTATTTCAAGGGCTTAGAATCCTGGCTGACATGTAGTGAACATTCAGTTTCTCTCTTACTCAGCATATGCAAACTGCTGTTAATTCAACTTCATAATTTCAGTAACTTTTTATAACAAGGTTTATTTCCCCTTTGAGTCATAGGGCAATAGAGATTGGCATGGGAGCTACTCTTCATTCAGTCATTCAGGGTCCCAGGGGCTTTTCAGTTAGCATTCTTCTTATTCTTCAGAGTTGCTGAGCAGTCCAATAGATACTCTATGGCTAGTTATCAGACAAGGAAGAAAGAGAGTATGATAAAACATGTGAAAGAGATTTTTAAACTTGGAAATAGTCTACATGATCTCTGTCTGTATTTCATTGACCACAAACCAGTCACATGATTCCTCTGAACAGCAGGGGAGGCTGGGAAATGTAGATAAACTCTGAGCTCTGGAAGAAATCAGTTTTGATAAAAATAATTATAGTCCCTATAACTGCTATTATGATTACTATTATTATAATGAGTAGCAGAATTCTCTTCAAATTACTTTCCTGCTGAATCAAGATGTTAAAGTATTTTTTTAAACTTTCATTCATTTTCCATTAGCTTACATAATTTTAGATCATGGAGCACACTTGCACATGTGAGTATGCTCACTCACCCTCCACAAATCTCCAGTGCTATCCTCATTATCACTAGAGGTAAAAAGATTAGATGCATGAACATGCCTGTATCAAACCCTCAGATGCTGAGCAGGAGGGCAAGCACTAGAAGAGACTAAAGAGCATTAAAATCCTAAACTTAGTCTTCTCTCCCTGTATTTCTGACTTACAAATTCAACTGCTAACTCTGATGTCATCACACTTAACAGAACACAACTGACCTCCTTACATGCCCTCACCAGAATTGCTCTACCTGGAACCTTTTTAAAATGTCAATTAATAGGAATGTCTTTCTTTGAGATATTAAAATCACAAGTCTGAAGTCATTCTTGACTTCATTCTTAGATCTAACAACCAGTCCATCAAGAAATCCTATTAGCTCAGTAGTCAAAATGTAGCATTATTTGAGGAAGCTTGTAATGTCTACACTGTGGATTGCTGTCAAAACTACTCTCTCCTTTGCTATATCTTTCACCAGGGTTGTTTTGTGGCATATGATCATATCATATCTCTGCTCAGAGGCCTCCAATAGCTCTGATCCCACTCATATTGACCAAGATGACTCTCAGCAATCAAATTCGGCTCTGATCCCCCTTACTGTTCCTCAACATAGGAAATATATTCCTGCTTTGGAACCTCAATTTAAGCTGTTTGCACCACATACGGGCTTCAGAAATCCGTATGGCTAACTCATTCACTTCATATTTTTTAATATTTCACATTTTGTACAGGGTCCACCACCATATTAAGAAGTAACATTACTCTTTCCAATAATTCCGTTTACTTCCCATAGTGGTTATGATCCTTGCATGCAGTGTATATTTTATCTGTCTACAGTGCCTAGTGTTTAATCATTCTTCCAACATCCAACTCCTGCTTTAAATCTTAAATTTCATGAGGTCAAGGTCCTTTTCTTTAATCTTCACTTAGGTATTCAGGGCTCCTAGATTAGTATCAAGCATATCTGATTCAATAAATATTTGCTAAGTAAATGAATTAATGAATAAAAAATACATCTAATTACTTAATTAACTTTGCTTGACTCCCCATACTTTCTACATTTGTCTGACAGATTGATAATTTTCTTCTACACTTTCCAGATGATTCTGGTAATGCTGAACTGGACCTCAGACTACAGACAGCAGCTGGACTTTAATTTGACACTTTGAAAAGGAAGAAATTACTCTTTTTCGTGAATTACTAATTCATTCTCTTTAGTTTATTAGTATAAATATTCTCTGTTTCAAATTGCATCTGAAAACCTACAGGCCAGAAAATAGTTGGGAAAGGAGAGAATGCATCACTTACAGCTACAGTGATTTTCTATCTCTGACTCATCTGAAAAAGCCTTAATTGAGTATTTATTCTTATGCTGCAAGTTCCAAAAAATCTTAACTGCCATTAAGCTGTCTACAGAAGCAAAACAAAATGGAGAATTAAGGCAATTATCAGGAAGATATGAACCATAGAAAACATGTTTGCTTCAATATGGATGTTTCTAGAGAACCGATTTTTCACCTAAATTATCTGAGTAATTCCCTCTTCACTTTTCATTTCATTTTACACAGATAGATAGTAATTTAGTCTGGAGAGGGAGCAGCCTACAATACAGGGAGTCCGTGTGAGAAGAATCTTAATCTCCAGGGTTTGTGTAGGTTGTGTCTTCTGATTTTTACTGAACATTGTGGCCAGAGAAAACTGAAAACATTACAAGTAATTTTGAAAATTAATAACTGATTTACTGAACCTATGCTTTGACACCAGCCAGCATTTTGAGTTTGAATTTCATTTTTGTTCCTGTTTAGGTCCATATTTAAAAGTCACTGGGAAAATAAAACAGGATATTAATTATCATACATTCATCTCAGTACAAATGAAGATGCAAGTGACAGATCTATGAAGTGTTTGTGATTTCATGAAAACCAGACACCTGGCGTAATACATCCAGTATGTGATAATAAGCAGTGTGTGGTCTAGCCATGCGCCATATCAAGTGCTTTATCAGGTCAAGCATGTTTAATATTATCACTCTTTCCCCAAAGATATTTCCCCCAATAAGCTGGATATTGACTTTAGAATTTGATATTCAAACTACTTTCACCAACAAGAACAACTTCAAATGTGATTGAGGAGGAGCTGTGCTAAGTTATTGTAACCCTGCACCTAATGATAAATCGAACCTCTGTGGCTAAGCAGATTGTTTTTCCCTAATATCAGAGCATCTCAATGGGGCAAATAACAGAATCCATAAAAGTCTCAATTGATGGCAACTGTATGCACATGCCTCAACTGCATACACTAGCCTCAAGTAGTATCCCTTGGCTATAGATTCATTGGAAGAAGTTAAAATCAAACAGTAAGAGAATAAAATATTCAGGGTTTAATATAAATGGAGATTAAGTATGTTTTGATGCAACATAAAATAAAAAGGTTACTAAAATGCAAAAATATTCTCCATGTTTATGTCTCAGCAGTCAAAATCTCTATTGTTTATTTTGGTTTTAAGTCCCACTTGATTTATAATAATTTATTTCTAGACAATCAATTAATATTTAGGTATAATCAATCTATAACTGTAGGGGATATGAATTATCACAGTTTTTACCTTTCCACCCTGTGACTATGCACATCTGGGCCCAGTGGGTGAGCACACCTGGACCGGGGAGAAGGGTAGAAACAGCATGGGTGGAGAGAGTAAGTTCAATGAGCGTGTAAATGAGGAGAAAAGAGAGCAAAACTTAAGAGCTGTTTCTTCACTGTTTACTGTTAAAAGTTCTACAAAGATAATTGCAAGTGTTCTGACATTCCTTGTTTGCAACAGCCAATGATGAACCTGCCCTAAGTAGGATAATTATATAACAATAACATTGTATATATTTAATTATACAACTTTTTGAGTTTATGGACTTACCCATTGCAAAAAGGTTACCAATGTAGTATGAGTTTAAACCTCCATCATGTCATAGAAATACCATTTTCTTTTCTGCTGTAGAATATCAGGGTAGAATTATTAATATAATTATGAATTAAAGCCCCATACTGTACATTAGATCCCCAGAGCTTATTCATGTTGTATTGAAAGTTTTTACTCTTTAACACATCCATTTTTTATACACCCATTCCTGATAGCCACTATTCTAGTCAGTTTTCTTTTGTTCCGATTTCTAGAAATTCCTCAACAATTCCTTGTAAGGTTTGTCTAGTGATGATGAACTCCCTTAACTTTACCTGGAAAAACTTTCATCTCTTCTTCAATTCCAAATGGACATGTTTTCAAGATAGAATATTCTAGTTAGCAATTTCCCTTCCATTTTTCCAATGTATCGTTTCTTGTCTCTTGACCTGTAAAGTTTCATCTGAAATATTTGCCAATACTTTAAGGGAGTTTCACTTTTATTTAACAAGTTGATTTCATCTTCCTTCTTTGAAACTTCACTCATTTTGTAATTGAAATATATCTTAGTGTAGGTATTATGAGGTCCATCTTATTTGGTACACTTCCTGGATCTGGGTTTCTGTTTCTGTCTCCAGATTAAGGCATTTTTCAATCCATTTCGTTAAATAAACTCTTTGCCTCTTTTATCTCTCTTCTCTTTCTGGAATCCCATTATATGCATACATACATACTTACATACATGCATGCATATATAATACATATATATATATATCTTTTTGATAGTATAAATCCCTTAAGTTACTGTCACTCTTTATCTTTTGCTCCTCTGATCGAATGACTTATACTGCCCTGTTTTTAAGTTCATGTATGCCTTTCCTCACATGATCTATCATGTTGTTGAATAGCTGTTGCATTTTAGTGCATTTATTATATTCTTCAGTTCTGTCATTTCTGTTTGCTGTTTAATATTCTCTATATTTTTGCAATGAAAATCTCACTTTGTCTATGTATTGTTCTCTTGACCTGGGTAAGAATATTTGTGATTATTATTTTGATCCCTGCCTTATATAAGCCATCTATGTTCATTAAGGTATGTATCTAGAAATTTATCTTGTTCTTTTGTATAAAATATATACTGTTTCTCTGATTTGCTTGAGTCTCTGTGTTGCTGTCTGTGCATTAATTAGATAAAACAACCACCTCTGACAGTCTTGAAAAAGATACCTCATCAATTAGTCTGACCCATGCTCCTAGTTGTCTCTGTTGGGCTTCAGGGAAAAATTCCCATACCCCTTTGGGTTCTTCTGAGAGTAGATGAATAGACAAATTAGCATTAGACAAATTAGTAAGATAAAAAGACCAAGTTTAATAGCATATTTATGGAGTATTTACATGCAAGTAAACTATAAAGTAAATGGTAAAATACAGGAATTTGTATTCTATTCTGAGGGACCTCAGACAACAAGAAAGGAAGGGCACTTTACCTGACAAGGGGTTATTTCATATGACAAAAGCTTGCTTTTAGCTATTTGCTCAATCATAAAATGGGTTTCTCTAATAAAAAGATTATTTTTGGAGATATCTCCAAATATCTCCAGATAATCTACATTCTTTAAGTAATAATAACAGTTTCTCCAGGGGCTCACAAGGTCTTGATTGACCTTAGTTCTACATATCAAAGTGACACATACTGACGCTTATAAGGCCCACTCTGAACATCTTAGAAAAAAAAGCCTACATGAATCCTTTTGGAGAGATCAATCCTGCGTGTCTCAAAAATTTTGATTTTCTTTCTAAATTGCCTCTTTTCTCCTTAGTGCCTCCCAGCAATTGAGAGTATGCCACAACTTTATAGTGTTCTGAAGGGGAGGGAGGAGCATAGTTAGCACCTACATACAGGTTAGTTGGAAGTTAGATTCTCAGAAAGCAGCTGGGAAATTATGCAGTTAAGCCCCTTCCAGAGACAAAATAGAAGATAGATATTTTTGCCTGATCCTTTTAAGTGGTCTCTGGCATATATGTGTAAGGGGGATACTCCTGAATTTGTTTTTTTTGTTTTTTTTTTAAAAAAAACCTTTTTAATTTTCTGCAGTCCTGAATGCAAGCATCATTGGCTATCAGAGTCAAGCAATCCAGGAACCTGTACCTCAGGCAGCTGCTACAAAAGCTGGGCCACCAAACACATAATAAACTCCTTCCAAAGAGATACTGATGATGTTGAGCAGGCTAAGGGGGAGGTCAGGAGATTTATTAGTAGGCTTCCCTGGTCCCCATTCAATCCTAAATGTTTCTTAAATTAGGAGCCTCTCCCTCAGGCAGCAGTGTTTTAAGTAAACAGACAACTTTCAGGGAACTAGACAACTTTCAGAGAAAGGCTAGAAAATGTATATTTCTGTCTGTTAAGCAGGAAGATATTTCAGTAAGAACTGCTCCCTTATTATTTACAGTTCTGTGGGACTCATGAATGGAAATCCCTTTAGCTATCTTTGCCTGAAGAGTTGGGAAATCCAATCTCCTACCAGGAGGATACTTGTGACAGAGTGGGTGAGAGAGGAAGATAGGGCAAATGTTTTTTAGCAGATACCTGGTCTCTAAAGAAGAGTGCATCTGAAACTAGGTACATGCTAAATTAGAAAGCTGACTATTAGTCATCTGTATTTTACATATGCAAATGACCCTATTTGTGGGAACTCTGAGAAATGGATGTATTCGCCTGTTGTCTGTATTGAATTCTGAAATGATAGCGGTAACACATGCTAGTGTTGGTTCGTAACTGCTTCTTTGTTTGCTATAATAGTGCTGTAATATTGTGATTCTCAAATTTCTTTGGATTTCAGAGCTCAGTTTTTTTAGAATCCACCCTTCAGGTGGCAATCTTAGAAGTTGGGCCACTATATGTAAAGTCCAAACCTTTTGATACTCAGGGAGAATCTTGGAATTGGGGACCCCCATTTGATTCTGTGGTGCTGTGCCAAAAGATACATTTGCAAACATTTCTACATATGTATTTTCTTATTTGCCCAATGTATCGGGATCACTTAATTTCTGGATTTCTTTTGGAGGGATTTCATCCATGTTCATTCAGTGTGTTTATGGAGAGAGGGAAGTTCAGAAATCTACCATCTACCACAGTAAAGATCCTACTGAAAGATTCCATGATAATATTTCTGTTTAATTAATTTAATTTCATATCCCCAAATTAGCCTTGAATTTTCTTATATCTAGATGTCTACATATAGTTTTTTTATTTGTAAATGCCTCCACTGGCCTTTCTATTTAAGGAACCCTATTTCATACTTCCCAGTTCAGCCCCTTAACAATAAAGTTTCCTTTTAGCATTGCAGTTGCAAGCTCTTCCACTTCTGAACTCACATAGTATAACTCCTTTATTCCTTCTTCCCTTCTTTTGTTCATGTTTCTTTTTTTTACCCCTGAATGTTAAATTTTCAGCCTCTGAAATATAACTTATACAGAAGAGTGATCATAAATTTAAATTTACAGTTCAGCAAGTTTTAAAATGAATTCCTGTATAAAAATTCTTGAAGAGATGAACTAGAATATGACCAATATTTAAGAAACCCCCCACCCTGTTTCCTGCCCAACAGAAAACTCACTTCTTTTACAATAGAGTTGATCTCTTGACATTACATATATAGATGTGTGTATGAAACCCCGTGTAATGTTTTCTCTAATAGCTTTCTGAATTTATATAATCTTTTACTTTAATATATAGTGGATAAAGTACACTCAAATATGCTAATATGTTTAATTATTGCAACATGGTATTTTGATCAATTTTCCTCAGCAATACTTACATTTATTGTATAAGTAGTATTATATTTACTGTTATCGTTATGCCACTGTTGCATGCATGGGTTCCTGAGACTTAAACTTTCAATTAACTTTTTAATTGATAACTTTTCTGATTTAATATCTTTCTCCTTTGAAAGCAATGGCATATCTTAAGTATTTTTAATTTCTAGCATATAGTAGGTACCTGTTTTTTTCATTCTATTCAGTATACCTAGACAACTGTTGTTCTTCTATGAAAGAAGATAATACTTAATATTGAATGATCATGTACAAAGATCCTCACTCAATCACTCACTATAATATCCCTAGAGCTTGTCACTGTGTGAAATTATATTGTTCCATTATCTCTTCCGGTGTTTATTTTTTTATGTTATGCAAAATAGATATTATTCTTAGTCCCTAAAGCTAGGACATTATCTGTCACAAAATAGGTGCATAATCAATATTGATTTAATTTTGGAAATTAATGGACTTTATAACAAGTAGTTAGAACTTTCATGGCAGTTTTCGTTTGATGACTCTCTTCTTTAGAGCCCTATGTGTTTCCAGTTCTTTTATTTCTGAAGGACATTTATTTTGAAGTTGCATGATTCTTTTTTCTTGAGAATATAAACTTTCTTTATAGAACAAGATATGGCCCGGAGAATAAAAAAAATCAACTATTACCTCTAACATAAGTTTAAATGTTGTCTTTACATAATGAACAATGATAATATCTGGAGCTCTTTTATTAAATTTAAACAACATGATTAAGACACTAAAGTTTTCTCAAAGTATAAGTTCTCTATTTCATATCACATATTCATATTTGAAAGAGGCAGGAAAATGATACTTGGTAGCTGAAATCTATATGCTGAACCTTTCAAGGCTATAAATTATTCTAAAAGGCTATAAATTGTACCCTTATTGAAGAGTAAGATTTGTACTATTTTCAATGTTTTGAAAATTTTATTGAATTAAAAGTATATTTACTTGAAGGAAGATTGTTGCAACCATCCCAGAGTTCCTGATTCAGTATGTCTGAGACAAAGTCTAGGAATTTTCTGGTTTGATAAATGATCAAGGGATAGTAATAATGTTGCTTGGGGACCACACTTGGAGAATTGCTAAACGAGAGAGAGAGGGGGGGGGGAAGATGCAAGGAGCAGAGACTAGAGGAAGAGAGAACTTTTGGGGAGACAAGAGATGGGGAGAGGAGATATAACAATGGCAGGCAGGTAGAGAATAGCTTAGTGACCAAACTGGGCAGAAACCCCCTGGAAGAATAAGCTGGTGGTGGCAAGGAGCCATGGTGGCCAGCAGAAGAGTGGCCAGTGGAGAGTGTGGCACTGCAGCAAGGTGACATAGTGAGCTGGTACCTGGAGATGGCCAGGGATTTGGAAAGCTGATCTATGTAACAGCTTTTGGTGAGGTGGAGCAGCTCAGAACACTGAAAAGAGAAGAAACAAAGAGAAGATGATGGAGAAAGACTGGAACTTTGCAGAGTGCCTGCCTCAGGTTTGGAGGGACAAAGGTGCACCATCATGGACTTGTGTCTTTGGGACTGAGAATGGTGACTAGGGTGAGATGACTGGTCACTTGTGGCTTTGAGGACTTTTTGTTTTCCCTGTTAATATTCCCTTGTAAATAAAATCCCTTGCTAAGCTACATTTCGAGTGGCAACTGCTACACGCGATTGATGCAGACCTATGGCTCACTGGTTACAGGTTTTTGCTCCTTTGACCCGGTATCAGCAGCAGCCTATCAAACATAACCAAACTCATTCAAAGAAGTGTTTTAGCCTTACCGGCATCAATATTTTTCAGTTTATCAAAATTCGGGTTGACTTTCACATAAATTGGAAGTTCAATGAATATTTAAAGACAGCATCATCAATGGCTGAATGAAAACATTAGCAATGAGGTAGGTTATTTCTCCCATTTTACTATTTTTTTAATTTTACCTACATGTTTTAATCCTTGATCTCAGGGTTTAAAAACATCTGAAGTAGTTAATAAGGTAGCCCTTGAAAACTAACTAGATGCTGACAAAATCTCAATGAGTGGTTCTAAGGTATGTGAGCATACTACCACCACCGAATCCTGAGAAGTTCCCATGTTGAATGTGGGTTTGAAATTGGGTCAAAATTGGCAGAAGCCTCAAAATGCAGCTTCTGCCATCCAGGTTCCCTCAGGTTCATACCACCCACGTGTAGCAGTTGCCACTCAAAATGCAGTTTAACAAGTTTAACAAATGCAAGTTTATTTACAAGGCTATATAAACAGGGAAAACAAAATTTCCTTAAAGCCACAAGTGACCAGTCATCTTATCCCAGTCACCATTTTCCGTCCCAAAGGTCCCAGAAGCACATGTCCATGATGGTGCCCTTTGCCCCTCCAAACCTGAGGCAAGCACTCTGCAAATTCCAGTCATTCTCTGACATCTTCTCTTTGCTTCTTTTCTCTCTAGTGTTTCGAGCTGCTTCGCTTCTCCAAGGTGCTTCAAACTTTTTCCACAATTGCTGATGTACAAATCAGTTTTCCAAATCCCTGGCCATCTCCTAGTACCAGCTCACTATGCTACCTTGCTATGGTGCACTCTCCACACTGGCCACTCTTCTACTGGCCACCTCATGACTCCCTGTCACCACCAGCTCACTCTTAAAGATTTCTACCCAGTCTGGTCACTCAGGCTATTTTTTACCTATCTGCCATTCCCATCACTTTTCACCAAATAATTTATCTCTTCTCCTCGCTCCTTTCCTTTTTATTGTATTTATTTTTTTCTTTCTTCTAAAAGCCAAAAGCTCCAATTTCCCTTTACACACACTCTAGATGATACATTCTCTCTTCTGGGGCCACACCCAGAATTTGCAAAAAAGTAAAAGTATCCTTCCTGTTTAGGCCTCTTTTATTTCTGTGTTTTTTCAGAAATAGTTCATGGCATCAATGCCTAAATTTTAATACTGCCCATACTGGGATCCCAGCTTCAAGTTTACCTAGCAATGTCTAAGTGTGCAGCCATAGCAATGCTTTCAACAATAATCTCATGTGAGAAGAGAGATGAATATATGTAGTTCAGGATTAAATAGAAGTCAGAACATGAATTACTGAAAGATGTTGGTGGCTCTCAAACACAAGACTTGACATTTCAAATTATGCTAAACTTTCTCCATGACTGAAAGCCCATGTGTGTTTACATTAAAATGTGCCCTATCTTTTGATTCCTCTATAAGTGATTAAAAAAATCTCCCAGGCAAAGTTAGTTTTCTCCTATGTTTGTCTCATGCATGCTTTCATGAATAATATAAAACAAGACTGTAGAATAACTTTTGGTCTGCTTCCCAATTACCTGGAAAATTCTTGAAGACAGACACTTTATTTTTGTCTTTGACTATTATATACCCAACATTTTGCCTCAGAATATGTGTTCAATATATGTCAGATAAATAAAATCCCTTCAAGAGCAAAGAACTCACCAAAGTTTGCATGTTTTCCACATGCCAGATACTGTGTCTCATGCTGAATTAATACTTATGAAACTAAACAGAAAGGGTGTAGCAAGAGACAA
Source organism: Uropsilus gracilis (assembly GCA_004024945.1). Taxonomy (NCBI): domain Eukaryota; kingdom Metazoa; phylum Chordata; class Mammalia; order Eulipotyphla; family Talpidae; genus Uropsilus; species Uropsilus gracilis. Next base: position 24,265 of record PVHY01000230.1, read on the forward strand.
CCCTGAGATAGGCTCAGTATTAAATGTGTGACAAAAACAAACCTCCATAACAAATAGGCCACTATACACCATTAGCCTTTCTGTGAAAAGGTAGCTCAAGCCATCTGTGCTTGGTTCCATACAGAATGGATGGTAGGTGTGACTTCAAAAAGTTCTTGCTCTGCCCCCTTGCCACCTCCTCTGCCCTTGGTCAGTGCATTTTGTGTTGTTACTCCTTGATAATTGCTGGCACTGGTTAAAACCGCATACTGATGCATAGAATGCAAATTGTCAGCCCCACCACAAACCTGTCTCCAGGAGGCACTTGGTTGGCAGAGTGAAAATGCAGAGTAACTAGATGCCATCTGCATTTCCTACTACATAGCTCAATTAGTTGATTGATTTGTAACACTTTAAAAAACATTTTCTAGGCAAAGCAAATTAGGAGAGTGTTTTATAATGTATTCAGTTTAATTAAAACTGCACTAAGTGGAGTACTTTGCTTTTTGGTTTCAGGGAAAAAAATCACAACGAAGTCACATACCATATTGATTTTTAACCCCCCAAGCAGGAGTAGAATAACATTGTTAAAGGTTGCATCATCTAGAGCTACCAAGTGCACCTCTGTAATTAGAAAGTGGAAGACTGGGTGGTGAGAAAAAACATTAGGATACCCACATGAAATGAGGAGGGAACGAGTGAGGCAATCTGGTAACACATTTCTAATTTGAATAACCAACAACACCTGCACTTAGTGGTGCACACACATGTTCTTAAAGGGATGAGAAAATCTGCAGCTATTCCAGATCAATTCAAAGTCCTTAAAAAATGTTGGAAAAGTCTTTAGTACAAAAGTGAAGTGATAAATAACTTCTTGTTATAAGACTTGTCTAAGTTTGGAAATGTCTAGATGTTAATCTAGTTGTTCCTTCTTACATCTCAGATTGTCCCTCACTGGCTTTCTCTACATTCTTCCTGCCTTCCACATTACCAAATGCAAGCGGGCTTCCAAATAGTCATCTGATTAAACGCTCAAATTATTGGAGACATTTGCATGGGTAATTATGATTTATTTAAAAGCACTTTGTTTGCATTGCTCTTGTCTCAGTTTCTTCAAAGCCAATTACTGAGAAATTGATTGGATTGGTTTGATTTTTGAAATCATTTGAAACTTCAGAACATATTCCTTTGCATAATTTTTTGGAAAGTAAAACCAAAACAAAATGAAAGGAACAGCCTGTGGAAAACGCATATTTCACATGTTCAGAAGTTCTGTACCCTAAGAAAGATAATAAAAACAAAAACAATTATTTTTCAATAGAAAGATCAGAGTAGGCCAGTTGAATCAACTGTTTCAGCTCACTTAGTTAAATCAGTAATACTTTACATGGCAAACATTCTCCTAATTATGTTCGACTTCTAACCTACCCCCAAATACCCCCATGATGCTGGCAATAATATTGTCCAACATCATAGAAGATTCTTCCTATCAGGAACATTTATGGTACTTCGTTACCTGAACCAAAGTCCTCAAAATAATGCCTTGAGCTTGTCTGTTGGGTAACCATCTCATTCTGATCACCAATTGTCATACATAACAATCCTCATTGCCAGTTGTAGGGGCAAGCATCAGGCACACCAATCTACACAGTTTCTTCATTGGTTTTAGTAGTTACACAGACATACCAGGCAAGGCAGAGTAGGCCAGGGGTCAGGGCCATGGCTTGGGGGGACCAGGAGGCAAGTCCCTCAGCACCCCTCTATCTTCACTCTCTCCCTGCTCCCATGGTCATGGTCTCTTATCGCCTCTCTCCTAGGCCCAGGTGTGCACAACTCTGGACTGCCTCATGGGGAGTCTGCAATACCTCAGCTGCTGAGTGTACAGGAAGGAAAACACCTGACCAAACTAACAAACCCTACATTGTCCATTCAACATTCACAAAATAACACTTTGACTTAAACAAAACAAACAGAAAAAAACGCTACCACCAGTTTCTGAGGATAAATAATTGCTTAAGCAATATTAGGGGCAAATACTTATTCAGTATTAATGTCTTAAGTTTGAAATTCTTCGTAAATCACCAGCAACTCATCACTGAGTGTATGTTATTGGTGAGCACATTAAAACACACACACACACACACACACATTTTGGTACAAAACCTTCATATGATTCTATCTTTAAAAGGACTCTGGGGTCACCCTATCTTTCCCAAGACAAAGATGCTAGAGCATGCCTCTGTGGGAATTCACTGATTCCAAAGAGGATATTTTCATTAAGCATTTAATGACTCCAAGCCAGAAAAGAAAGAAAATAATATCATACTACTTCCGATTTTAAATATTGCTAATGGGACTGGAAGTAAAAATAATTGCTATTTAATTACAGAAATGTGTACTCTGATGCACAAATGCTGATAGAGGATAATGACATCGGACACTGAAAATGTTCTGCAGCGGCTGGGAACCTTTGACGATAATTTACATGTTTAATTGAGTTGCTATGGAAGGCTCATTGTGCAATTACATGTTCACTTAGGTGCTCAAATAGATACTGAAAATACCTGTGTTTCACTTGTACCTATTGCCCAAATTGCTGCTGCAAAAAATGTTTCCATTTATGTATGTGTGAACTCTACATATGATTGCACTTTACTGTGTGTTTAAAATGACTTCTGCCCTGAGGTTTGATGGCTCAGTCTTGCTCTGAGCACTGTTGCAATGCAGACTATTTATGGAACAATATTGCCCTCTGGCAGTGAGGCAGCCAGTGGTTTTAATAACTGTTTTATGTCATTTTGACAGCTTTTAAACTAGTCACACCCAGCAGTTTAGGCCAGAAGGGAAACATCAGTGAATGCCTGCAGGAGTTTTATATTACAAAACCTCTATGTGCGTTTATATTAGGAAAACGCTACAATTCTTGCTTTAAAGAAAAGCTTCCTTCCCAAGAGGGGAACTGAATTTTTGCCATGTGAAGCGTAGAAAAGTGCAAATAATAACGACAATATTGTGCTCACAGTATAAGCGGAGAACAGAACCATTCTCACTTAGAAAGATTCATGAGCTGGAGTTCTACCAAGATCAACCCTGTAAGCTGATCAGAAAGCATCTTCCTGTACAGTGTATTCAGATGCTTGGGGATCAAAAAAGGATGGCAGGGTCATATCTGATCCTTTGGATTAAATCATCTAGAGGAGTGTCTGGGTTTTGTGAAAATGACCTAGAGCTGCTCACTGAAGTTACAGAAACCAAATACTTGGCAGCAGCTGCCAGTTTCTGGAGGGTACCTCAGCTGCTTCCCCGTCACTTACTCTAAGTGAATGCCTCAAAAGAGCCAGGTGGGCCTTACCAGCTGGGACTGGAATTGCAGGGAGAGGGCATGCTGCTATATTTAGAAGTGCAGCTTCTGCAAACAGCTGAGAAAGGAACAGCCCTACCTTTCAGTCCAGTGGTAACTGCTGAAAGCGTTTCAGAATGGCAGAAGGCAACTCTGGATCTCATTTCAGAAACCGGGACCTGAAAACAGGTCTCTTGAGAGGACCACTAGCACCCTTCCTAGCTCTTCAAAGAACCTTCCCACTGTGGAAGAGGTCATCCATGTCTGGGAGGCAGCTGTAGGAAAGGCAGGGAGGACTTCTCTAGAAAGAATAAATGAGAGTAACCTTCCTGCTGTTACCTCCCCTTCCACCTCCCCCTCCCCTCCCCCTCTCCTCCCTTCCCCTCTTCCTCTCCCTCTCTCTCTCTCAACTCAAAAGAAAATCCCTGGAAGTGTCTGCACACTGATTTTCAGCTAATGTTTCCTGATTGAGCACCAATACTGTGGTTTAGAAGGGACCATGTATGCAATATGTTTCAAAATGCAAAAATTAAACATCTACAAATGTAACTGAAGCCTCATAAAACTAGAAGGGTTTTTCTTATAAAAGGAAGTAAAACAAATGTATACGATTCTGAAAACTTGATTTTTTTATTTAAAAAATTCCAATGAAGTATCACTTTTCATCCTTTTTAGTATTTTGACAGTATAGAATTTCTCCCCTCAGGTGTGGTCACTGTTGCTCCACTACCACCGAAGTCCCTGTAGTCTTGCACCACAGTTCATTGTGCTCTCCCCACTGCCAGTTCCTGTTCTGACCCCTTGTCCTCCCCATTCCCCTTGTCTCATTATCCATAGTTATCTTTCAAGGGTTGTGTAGGGTAAATGAGTTGTTTAGGCTTTTTCTTCCATTAGCCACTATGACCAGCACCTGTGATATTACACCCTCCTCATGACTGCACATGCCTGGCCCAGTGAGTGTGCACATGCGTGAGTGGGAAAACCTGGGCCTGGGAGGAAAGGCTAAAAAGGTGGCCTCAGCCTGGAGTGAGGAGAGCACAGGGGGGAAGAGAACATGGGAAAAGTGGTGAGGGTAGAGTGGAGCCTAGAAAAGAGAGCGTGAAGAAAATGCCGAAAACCCAGAGGAGTATGAAGATTCCTGAGGGGTTGTGGGGGATGCTCACCTGCCTCCAACCAGCCCCCCTCACCCAGCCTTGGCCCTGAATTGCCTTCCTGTTGCATCTATGTTATTACTCAAACCAGGAAAGAACTTGCACCACGATTATTGAAACAAACAGAATAGTTTCATTTACAGTTGGTTTCAAGGTTGTATTTGACGCTTTGTTTGATTTCTGTATCTTCCCTACAAGTGACACCACCAATATTTATATTTCTCCTTCTGGCTTATTTTGCTTAGCATATCATGCTGCCATGATTGTCATTTATTTGAGATCACTGAGTAGTGTTCCTTTCCATATAATTCCATATACTGCATCTTCTTGATCCACTCATCAGATTTTGGCATTTAGGTTGCTTTCATAGTTTATTGTAAATAGTGCTGCAGGTTTCCTTTTGAATTAGTGATTTTGTGTTCTTTGGGTAAAAACCTAGGAGTGGAATTGCTGAATAATGAGGTAGATCCATTTTTAGTTCTTTTAGAAACTTCTACATTGCCCACCACAGAGTCTGGATCAGTCTACATTACCAGCAACATTATAATAAGCTTATTGGGGGGGAAATAGAGTGACTCTGACCTTTCTCCTCCCCACCCCCTCCACTCCCACCACTAGCCTCTATGGCTACCACCTGCAGCCTACAATCTGTGTTCCTACAGATTGCATTATCCATACATGACATTGTGTTGATGTTAAGAGCATTTGGGAGCGAATGCCTGGGACACCCATGAATACCTGGAGATGAGAGGTCTGAATACAGGCACGCATGCTTTTAATTACAAACACCTTGGTCAATAAGCTGGCAAGCATGGATATGGGCCAAGGTGTGTGGGTTAAAAGGGATACCTCAGCTCTGGCATGCACTACGTAACTCTGAGGTTAGGGAGCTCAGTTGCTGCCTCCCTGCCTGTTGATCTGCCTATGAGTCTAGCCCCCTATTCAGCATTAAAGCCTGCATAATACACCAAAGTCACCAAAATTCTCTCTTCATCCGCTATATCAACGATGAAAGTACACAGGTCCTTCCAGAAACTATGTTTAAATAAAGCTTAAGAAGAAATTTCTAACTTTTTCTACAGAGTCAGTAAACACTAAATTTATTAATTATGTGTGGTTGTCTAAATAAAACTTTTTGACTTTTTCTGAATTGTTCTTTTTAAAAAGTCAAATTGATATTCTTCATCAATAACATCAGTGGAAAAGATATGTTTAGCTTATGTGAAATAATTATTTAATTGTGCAAGACAAACAAAAATAACTTTAATTATTTGCTCAATTGAGTAAAACAATTGAGTGTTGGGTTTTGTTTTAGCTGACTTGAGAATTACCTATTTTCCAAATCTTCTGGGTTAAATGCCAGGATGTGAAGAATATTACATATGTGATGCAAAGCAGATGAGGGAGAGTTGAGGCTACAGTGTGAAATTTTGTGTTTCTAAGTCAATCAATCCAGGAAATACTACTAGACAGGTAGCAGACCTGTTCAAATCTTCAATCACTTGCTCTTCCAAACCACCTATTCCAAAGCAACCTATGATTTCACAATAAACCATAGCCTCTAAAAAAAAATGGCACATTTTCCCCTAGTAAATGACTGCAAGAAGAGGTTGGAGTATATTCTTTGGAATTATAATTTTAAAAAAATGTTTCTTCAAAATTGCCTACTTAGACACCACATTTCACTTTCCAGAGATTCTCTCTTTAAGATCTGTGTGGACCAGGAATAATGCAAAAGAAAATGATATCTATAATTTTCATTTAGTTTCTTCTGGTTTCCTTTTGTGAAGAGTGATGTCATATACACATCTGAAAGCATAATTTGGGGAAGAAAATGTGTGCCAACTGTGATATAATAAAACCCTAGCTAGTTCTAGTTTTGAAAAATAGTCAAATAGTAATAGTGATAACAATAACAATGATAATAAGTGCATTATTTAGAAAATCACTGTGGGCAACTGTTCATAAATTATCTTTTAGTAGTCATGGAATTCCAGTGTAGAAAATGGTGTTATTTACATTTTTACTTGTGGGAAAGAGATACAAAGGAAATCATATTGAGTGCTCAATGAACAGTAAGAATTTGAACTCAGTCTATCTTCCCACTCTCCCTCCTCTCACCATCTACCACTGAAAAATCTGTCTTTTATAATTTCACATTTAATTCTCCAGGATAAAATATAAACATATGGTCTGAGGCTGATGGTGTCATTTTTCTTAAAAAACTTTGAACCCACACACTTTGCCATATGACTTTCTCCACATCACACCTTTGATCTTAGGTGTGTCCATTTAACTTGCCTTGGTTAATAAAATGAAGTAGAAGCCAAGACATGCTAGTAGCTCTCTGTTCAGACATCCCTTGTTCCTGGTGCATCTACATGTCTTCTTGTACCTTGCCATGACTCTCAGTTCCTGCACTGACTAAACTTGTTGGTCCCAGAAGGAATGTAAGGGACATGTGGGACAGAGCTGCCTTTGTTAAACTGCTAATAAATCTTGGGTGGTCAAGAGATGCATGAGCTGTAGCATGTGATAGTTACCATCTGACTTTGGTAATATTTTTATAGTTACTGTGGCAACAGGCACTATCTATTCAGTATATTTTGAAGCATATTGGCAAAGTAAATCTATTTGTGTGTGTACATACATGCATATACACAGACCTAACTGAGTATGTCTTAGTGTCTTGCATCCAGATAGTCATTTGGTGTGAATAAATTCATTTTTATTGAAAGAAGAAGTTTCAGTATTTTTTCCATTAGAAAGTTATAACTATTCTTTTTCCTTCTCATTCTTAAGATGGTTTTGTTGCTTTGGTCTTTCATGAATTTTACCTCATAACTGACACTTAAAGTCACCCTTTATTTCAACGCTGACATGTCTCAGTACGAGGAAGCATCTTGACCCTCCACAGGGCATTGAAAGTCAGAGCTCCCCCATTGAATTCCATCCTGCTTGTTCTCAGTTACAGGACTACCGGAGGTGGTTTTGACTTTGAACAAGATCAGGAGAGACTAGTGAATGTGAATTGCGAAGTAACTGCAATATCAAAGTCTGCCATCGAGATGTATCATATCACTTTCTGATATAAGACACTAGACTAAGACTAAATGCAGAAGGAAGAGAAAATACACATCACATACACACATTTCACAGCAATTTGAAACTATTCTTGATTGTGATTATGTGAAACTTCTTTTATCTGACCTATGTTTATTGACTGACCTACTTCACACTTGAAATTAATATTTGATACAGTCATAAAGCTACATTCTTGTACTCTGAGTAAGGATACGAGATAAAGTAACTTAATTTTGACAGAAAAAAATGCATTATCTTTTTAAAAAATAAAATTTTGTCTCAAGTCTCAATTTAACATGATTGATACTAATCCCACTGAGAAAACTGAATATGGGGATTATATCTTACAAATATCATAGAACTGATAAATTTAAAAGCTATGTAGTTTCATGGACAATTGATAACTTTCAATAATGTTTGTTTTCATAATGAAATATAAAATGTACATGTGACCATAGCTGAAAATGTGAAATAAGTCTTGGTTGTTTAATTGCAAGGTGGGTAATAAATGTAATTTCACTTGAGTTAGACTGGATTTTTAGTAAAAAATAATTGGGTAGTCTCAATATAATGTCTATTAATTGCATTTGTAAATGGGAGGAGCCAGAGATTACAGTAGGATATATACTTTTTGTCTTGTTGTGAGGAGAGAGCCACAAATCTTTCCTCTAGAAAGAAATTTGTCTTTTTCTTTCTGTGAAAGAAAACCCCACTATCTTCTCACAGAAGTTGTGATTAAGCAAAACTAGAGGTGTCGTACATAACATTTGCCATTTTTACCTTGTTAAACTTGCTACCAAATTATATATAACCCATTTATATTCCATTTTAAAATTCTTCTATGCCCTTTATTGTGTTTATATTTCTTGTGACATTGATAAAGATGAACACTGATAACACATAGGATTGTAAGCATGTTCTGACATAATTGACCATTTCAACAAATATTCTGTTTTCATCCATTCAATACCATATTGAAATCCCTAATTCTTAAATGTCTAATTGATATCTTAAAATCAAATATCAGAAGAAAATTCTCAATATCTCCTCTTCCATTAAACCTCTATGCTCTAGTCTTTCCCTGTATTCATCTTTTTGTAAAAAATAATTTACATATATATATTTCACATCATTTTAATTTCTGGGGGTCACTCATTATCTCCCCACCCTGACCACTCCAGCTGGTCCCCACCCTCCCATTGTATACTTTCATTTGGTTGTCCATCTATTAGTGAAACCATTTGGTTTCTGTCTTTTTCTTTCTGACCCATTTCTGCTAGTATGATTTTTTTCTAGATACATCCATGTTTCCATAAATTCATCAAATTGGTCATTTTTAATTGATGAGTAATACTCCATTGTGTATATATACCACATCTTCATCCATTCATCTGTTTTTGGGACATTTGAGTTGTTTCCATGTACTTGTAATTATAAACAGTGCTGCACAAATAATGAAAATGAAACTACCATTTGAACTGTTCTCATCTTAACAGTCTCAATAGTCACCCATTTACTCAGTCCATATCTTAGCACCATACTTAATTTCCCACCTTCCCACCTCTAAGTTATGTGCTAACCCACCACTCTATTTTCAAAATAAATTCCCTCTAGTATATTGCAGCAGTTCAAAGCTCTGTTGTCTTTCATCTAAGTTACTGATGGGTTTCCTTGATTTCACTCTTTAGCACAACATTCACTCATAATACATCCTTCTGAGTGATTTATTTAACACAAATATCTAAAATCAATTTCTTGCTCAGACCCCTTCATTGGTTTCCTAGCACTATTTGATCAAAATTTAAATTTCTCCTTTCAGTCTGCAATGACCTTTGCAATTTATTCCCTACTAATCTCACCAATGTTTTTTCTTTCTCTTCTCTGCCATGCTCACTCTACCCATGCTGGCCTTCCTGCTATTTCTAACATCACTTGTTTGTTTTCTGCTCAAAGTCCTCTCATTTGCTATTTCTCCTGCCTGGAATACCGCCTCTGGGATCTTTGCTGTCTTGCTCTTTTGCTTTTTTCAGGTTTCTTTTCAAAAGTTATCTCTTCAAAGAAATCCTCACCAGTTAGCACACCTAATATAACTTCCAACACACTCTCTATACTCTTACTCTTGACATTCATTGCAGTGCAATCTGTCACCCACTGACAGCTGGGTGCTTTTCCCTAGAAGGGAATTCCTGCAATTATTAGCTTTTAACACTTATTACTTTTAAAAATGCTGACAGTAAGGGTTTCTTATGCCAGTTCAAACTCTTATCAGAGGTCAGATAGATAGACAGACAGACTGACAGATCCCATCCGTGGCAAAACTTTACATTCCTTTCACATAGCAGTGATGATGCAGTAAATGAAACATAGACGTTACAGGCCCCTATTACCTAAGTATTTTTACTTTTAATATCTTTAAGAGAAGTATATATAATACAAATGCACGTGCTGTTTATGACATTCTTGGAACACATAAAATATTCAGAGAGACTTAGGGAGGAGAGGAGAAAGAAAATAATACTGTAACACTCTTACTCTATGTGGAAATATTAGTACATTTCTTATTTCTTTTGAGTGTCTCATTTGTTGGCTGTTGCCCCCCCCCCCCCACAATGAACTTTACTTTTCAGTGTAGGTCTCATAATTGATTTTCTATGTTTAGGGCATTTGTCTAATTTGTGTGCTGCCTAGAAATCCCCAAACTTCTATTGCACAGATATCTCTAGAATATTCTAAAAGCTCTGGTATGTTCCCTTCAGCAATTTCTTGTGACACTTCTGACCTGGAGACTTATTTCTTTGAACCAAAACACTTCACCACAAGCTATGTCTGTCAGTATCATGTCTTCATATTTTCCTCTTCACTGTTTAACTCCTAAGTTTTTCTTTCCTAAGGAATAGATTTTTTTTTCTCTTGGCTAACCAATTTAAAATTTCTTTTCAGAAATTAGGAAACTTTCCTATTTTTTCCCATTTTTAACTATAACACTGACTGTTTCATAAACAGTTGGAGAAAATTCACACTGTCACATGGAAATCAATATTCCCTTACCTATTGTTTTCACTTTTTTAGTATATAATAGTAAATATTGTCATTTGTTGACCATCTGTTAAATATGTTAACTTTCACCTGAAAAAGTTCAAGTAGTTGACAAATACTCTCCAACCTCCTCAACCTTTTTTTAACCTCAAAAGAAGTTAAAAAAAAACCTTCACGTAAAGCTTTCTTGGTGAACATATCAGAGAAAGATTCCAAAGACAAGAGATGACCTGACCTACCTTTCCTTACATAGATAACTGATGACATTAGCAATTGCAATTCTATTTTTATTTGAAATATTAGTATCTTTTGCAGCATAGAAATTCACTTCACAATATAGTGATTTAAAAATGGTTTTCCAAGTTTGCTTGCATGATAACAGAAGAGATCCAGGAGGAGAGGATGAGTCCCAGTGCATGAGTACTTTTCAAGCCCCTGTCTTTGTCAGCTTTATTATTCTTCCACAGCCCAAAGCCAATTGCATGGTCAAGTTCAAATTCAGTGAAGGAGCTCTTCCACCTCTCTGTGAAAAGAACTACAAAGAATGTATGTACTTTTGGGCAATCTGCCACAGACACAAAAAAATGAGAGGTTAACTTGTTCCCTTTTTTATACTGAAAGTTACAAAGTAGCATAAACCGCATACATTCTCTAGACAATGAGTAATTGCATTTTATGTGTCCTCTTCCTCCTTTGTAAAAATTTGTATGGATCATCTTTTGGAAGAGATAGCAGAGCCCTTCTGATGTGCCATATTTAAGAATGTTTGTGACAAGGGACCCAAGCCAGGAGAGGGACCTAATGTTACAGTGTATGCCCTTCACAATATAGGAGGATGCTATTTCCACCATCTTTTTAGTGATTTTGTATATTTATTGCAATAATTCCTGGGTTAATAGTAGTTGAGTTTATGTACAGAGGGATCTTTTTCATAGGTGTTATAAAAATGACTTTTGTTCTCTTACAATAAATGCGGAGTAAGGAAGCCCCCAACTTGCATAAGTTATATTTGGCTGCTTATTTCTTTACTTTGAAGTGCTTGTCTTAATTTTTTATAGATTGTATCTAATTGTGTTCATATTACAAACCAAATTTTTCACAAGTTTAAAGTACCTTTCTGAGCTGTTTGATTTTTTACATCTTGAATTGTTTCTCTATAGATTCCATTTACCTTAAATTACACACATATATCTTCTCAGGGACTACCTGGTAATTAGAAATACATCTAAAAATTCAGAAATTTATGCCAAAAAATGTCTAATTTGTAAATGGTGGTAAGCAGTTTACCTTTAAAAATATGTATAAGCCAGATATAACTTGAACACTGCCATTTGACTAACATTTAAGCAACAGTCTCTTTTGATTACATACAATATGTAACCTTATGATTACACATTTAAAAATGTATTAATCATTATTTTGTCTTCAACAGTAGTAATTATAGAATTATCAATAATATTATCAATTGTAATAACAATATCCTTTTCCAACTATTAGCCATTTGCTTTAGCTTATCCCTTTATAGCTCTTTCCTAAACATGAGGACACAGATTAAGAAAACTGTGTAGCTCTCTAGTCATATTACTATAGAACTAGATAATTTATACAGTGCTTTCCAGTAATCTGATCATCATAACATTGTATGATTTTGAAGATGAGAAAATTGGGACTTAGAAGGAGCATGATTGTCCAAAGTCACCTTGGACTACAGTATACCAGAAGTAAGATTCCAGGTAATTTAAATCCCACCCAATGGAAAGGAGATTAGATAGTCCCACATATACAAACCACAGCAAAGTCATTTTGATACCATTGTTATTTGATTCTAATATTTGGCATATGGTAGAATGGCACTTTTTAATATCTTCCCTTTCAGGCCTTTAGGTTCTTTATTTGATGGAAAGATAGTGAAGGCCCTACAAGATAATCATGATGTTACTATTATATAATTTTTACACTTTCAGTTACATCAGCTATTATGTTTTTGAACCTCATTCTCCTTGGTTGGTTAAATAATGATTATCTTGTCTAGAAATAATCGGTTTTCTTTTGTAGTTTCTTTTGACCCCCAATGACATGATGCAGTTTTAGAATGCATCACGTCAGATGTTAAATTGTAAAGAGCAGGGAAATGTGATGATTCAGTTTTTAAAACTTATTCCTACAAAATGAGAGAAGTGAGAATTCTGCAAATCAGCTATATGATTTTCAGCTATGACATCTCATTATACTTTCTGAATTAGCTAAGAACAAGTAAGAATATGATTGCAAAGACATTGATAGCTCTTTGGGTAGACACAGTTTTAGTCCAGGTTCATATTACTAATTAATTAATCAGATCAATTCCCCGTTAACTCATTCCAGTAGTCCAAGCTCTATTGATCAAGTATATTATAGTGATTTATTTTCATACTTAATAGGACCATGCAGTATTTTCAATCATAGGTTGATAGCCCAGGCATGATAAAGCTTAAATGGTATTTTAAATAACTTTTTCAAAGATTGCTAATAAAATACACCATTTTAGGCTCTGTGATTGTGTCCTTTAAATGATGTATAATACAACACAGTGAATAGATGTCACAAATAGACTTCCTAGAGAAGTCACCATCAATCTCAAAGCAAAGCTAACCAAATAAAAAAATGATAAAGGGGAGATACAGTTTCCATTTAATTTCCTTTCCCATATTTTCCTTCAGTTTTATTTTAATATCTCCCTTGGAGCAATGAGTCAAATGCCTTGCATCACGGGGAAGTCACACTGATATACATTTTACACATAGTGAAATCTGTATTATTTCATGGCTGCTAAAAATAATGTATAGTTTTTCTTTTTTCTTCCTTGTTTCTTTGGTGTAATAAAACAGTTACACTTAGAGGTCAAAGAATTCTACCATTTCTCTTTCTCATGCTCTAAAATGTGGTAACCTCCTGGTTGAAAACATGGTTTCTCTTTAGAAAGTATTAATAGATGCTATTTAGTGGTGCTTAGAAAGGACAAAAATTATCTGTATGTAAAAGCAGAGAAATTATAGGAAAATAGCTATAAAGACTCCAAACAATTCAACAAAATTATTTTAATTGCTATTTTACAATGGCCTGTTCCCTGTCATCAGAGTCTTAGGCCTTCTTAGCTCACATTTCTATATGACTCCATTTCATTTCCATTCCTATTCCTACTTTGAAGTTTAGAATTCCCCAGCCCCCTCCACCTTGAAATTTCAAAATTTGTCCCCAAAGGAGCCGTTTTGTACTTTTAAACAATTTCTGGGTATAAGGAAGTAGCAGCATTCCCCCTGGAAACCAGTGAAGATCTGATTACTTCCTTCATGATGAGTGGTAAATGAAAGAGAAAGTCTCTGCTTCAGAGCAAATCTTCCTAATTGGAGGACCAAGCACAGATCTGAGAGGCACTAGTCAGAGGGGTCAGGAGAGCATACTGAGCTGTCTCACTCCAGCGTTTTTACTGCCATCTCCTAAGAGAATAAAATTTCGGGGGGGGGGCGGGGAGGAATGGGTATTTTCTTCAGGGATATTTCTCACTTTGTCCATCTTCCATATGTATATGCACAATTTATTTCTGTAGCACATAAATATATCTTGTAATATATATATTATACATAAGTGATGGCATTCTAAGAATAATCTGTCTATATACAATATGACCAAATTGCTTTTGAATTTGACCCTATTCACACATTTATTTAAATTGTTTGGGATAGTCTATGGATAACAAAACACTTGCAGAATACTTTACAAGATGGTGTTGTGTTTGACAAATGAAAAAATGGAATCTGAAAGGACCACCCTGAACACGCTGCCATGTTTCTTGAGCTTGAAGAAACTTATTTGGAATCCCAAACTAAGAATGAAATTGACCTCTCAATAATACTACCACAATTTGATGACTAGGATTACTGAACTATAAAGGATCAATCTTCAAAACAACTGGAAAAATGTTCAAGAGCATTTGCTCCTGAATCAGGGTAATATTTATAGGCAGGTTCCTGCAAATTATACGCCTGATAGCTCAAATTTGAGATTCATGGGCTTTGTGGGTACTTCATATGTGTCTCATCAGGCCAATATAAGATTGCGTCCATTTCCACAGCATTTTAGAAATCACGAGCCTGTTGACAGCTAGTTGATTAACAATGAAAGATGTAACATAAAAATTCATATTTCTGACTTCTCTTGGAAGACTTAGGTACATATATCCAAGAATTAGCGGAGACTACTTCTGTTGATTGTGTAGTTGTTCTTCACCAGGTCTACACAGTCACATCTCAGCCTCATATTCCAGTCTCCAAAACCCTACATCACTCAATGCAATTCTCAAATGCCTAACTTTTTGCAAACTTCACTCGTAACCCTGACCACAATTGCTTTTGCATTTTCATATAGCCTCTATTCTATTCAAAGATGTTATGTGGAGTGGGAGACTTGTTGATCTGTGCACTTACTCTTCTCTGAAGATGTGCATTTGGATATACATTGGTGACTCTGCTGGTTGACACTGGCTACTCACTATATCAGCTCTTTGCTACTGAACTGATATAGCTGATATATTGACACTGGCTCCTTCTATCTGTGGATCCCAGGCTGTCTTCTTGACCTTGTTCCAACCACCAAAAAAATCAGCTTTACAGTTAATTAAATGAAATATTATAATAAAAGTATTAAACTTCTTGGCAATGCTGATACTACATTGATGCTGTTAATTCACATACGTATGAGAGTTATTTCTAAACTAAAGGACAATATGATCATTGTCATATTGATATTTGTAGCATAGTCACTCCAAAATAGCATAGCAGCATAGTCACTCCAAAAATAAATTTCTATTTTACAGGAGGTAGGGGGAAAAAAAGCTAAATTTCATGTCTTGATTACTCAACAGGAGAGTTTATTAATGGCACAAGTTGTCCTGAGCTAGGTAGTGATTATATTTAAGTGCCATAGAAGATTTTCTTGAAAGAGATTGCAATCACTATAAGTACCTTGCATTGCATTGCTTACATAAAAGAAATGAAACTGTTGAGAGCAAAAGAAACCCCCTTAGTATAGATTAGTTTGTCTGTTGTCTATTAACATGAAAGAAAGTTGAAATTCAGTTCATTGCAATTCAGTGAGAGTCTATAAAACAACAGTGCGTGTTTGAGAAACTGTTGAAATTACTTCTGAACTTTTGTCCTAAATGGTTACTTGTAGAGGTTATATAAATTGAGGAACACAGTTTCTCTTGATATTAGAGTGAAAATATTGTGATACATATATATGCAGTATACATATACATTGTTGATATATATCTGAATATATCAGTGGAGTGTATATGTGTTTCTGAGGGAAAATGTTATGATCTTTACCTCAGGAAAAGGTGAAACAAAATGTTTTTGAAACATTTTAAAGAGATTATTTAAGATACAGGTGCCTTGTTCTATAGTCAAGATGAACTGGAAGTTCAAAATCACTTTAAAAGTACCCTTTAGTTTAAAAAGCACTTACCTAAAATACTTAAGTGTTTCAAACATTATTGTCTCTAACCTAATTTCACCTTTCTACAATATTTCTTGCATATTCTCGGAGCCAAGGGATTGCACATAATAACAAAACACCACAAAACAATGTCTCAGTGAACAATAAATCTACAATTGTTGATCACCAAATTCCTATTGCCTAGTAATATCTTAGCTATCTGACCTCATACCCATCTTAGTGTCTTAGCTTTTTATACTGACAGCAGCCTCATAAAACTCATTTTTACTCATCTCTTGATTGCATAATTTCCCCCTGTGCTTGATTCAATTTTATATTGTTTTGTTCACTATGGGCTCTATCATTACAAAATCCTCTGCTAACGTTGCCAGTAACAGTCCATGAGTGATTGAACTGGAAATTAAATTAAAAGTGATTAAGGACTATGAAAGTAGAAAATCAGTGATGGTTATTGCTGCCACTCAGGCATGTTCCATCCTATTATAGCAATGACCTTCAAGACCAAGAACACAGTGACAGAAATTATTAAAGGATCTGCTTCATTGACAGCAATGACTCTAACAAAAATTTGGAAAGGATCTCAAATCATAATGGAGAAACTTATAATGGTCCATATTGAAGACCAGACATGAAAGTGTATCTCTTTCAAGTCTATGATGATCAAAAACAAAACAAAAAGTTTATTTGTGCAGCCAGACAATAATAGATCAAAAAAAAAAAAAAAAAAAAAAAAAAAAAAAAAAAAAAAAAAAAAAAAAAAAAAAAAAAAAAAAAAAAAAAAAAAAAAAAAAAAAAAAAAAAAAAAAAAAAAAAAAAAAAAAAAAAAAAAAAAAAAAAAAAAAAAAAACAGCAAAAGAAAGGGAAACTATAAAAGAAAAAGAAGAAAACCAAAGAAAATTCACAAGGAAGGGCTTAGGAAAAGTTATAAATAAACCTGTAATCTCTAAAGTTTGAAAACATGCATTCTAACAGTAAGAGGTTTGAATTAATAGAGAGGAATGTTCATGATGCATTATATTCTAACAAGAGAGCTATGCTAAACTAATATAAATAAATAAGCTAAGTAAGTCACCATGGACATATTCCTGAAAAAAGTAACACATATTGAGAAAGAATCTTACTAACTCCTACAGGATGTATTCAAGAAGATGTCAACTTTGCAAGTCCTCTACACAGATTTTCATAGTGGCTGAACCAGTTTGCATTCCCACCAGCAGTGTTAAAGTGTTCCTTTCTCTCCACATCCACACCAGCACTTGTTGTTGACCATTTTATTTGATATGGGCCATTCTTACTGGTGTGAGGTGGTATCTCATTATAGTTTTGATTTGCATTTTCCTGACTATCAGTGATGTCTAGCATTTTTTCATATGCCTGTTGGTCATTTGCATTTCCTCTTTGAAGAAGACTCTTTTTAGTTGTCCCTATTTTTTGATTGGGCCTTTTACTTTATTTTTACTAAGTTGTGTGATTTATTTGTGTATGTTTTATTATTAGACCCTTATCACTCGTATGGAGAACAAAACATTTTTTGCCATTCTAGTTGGGTCTCTTTTTGTTTTGGTTATTATATCTTTTGCTGTAAAAAGTTTTTTTTTTAAATTTGATGTAGTCCCAGCTGTTTATGTTTTTCTTCATTTTTTCTTTCTTTTTAGCATGAGATCTTGGAGTGCTTTGCCCATATTTTCCCTTGATATTTTATGGTTTCCGGTCTTACAACCAAGCCTTCTATCCATTTTGAGTTGATTTTTGTACATGGTGTGAGGGAGTTGTCTTGGTTCATTTTTTTGCACATAGTGGTCCAGTTTTCCCAGCACCATTTATTGAAGAGGCTATCCTTGTTCTAGTGTATGTTTTCTGCCCCTTTGTCAAAGATTAGTTGATCATATACGTGTGGCTTTATTTCTGGGTGCTCAATTCTGTTTCATTGGTCTGATTGTTTTTGTGACAATAATATGCTGTTTTAATTATTGTGCTTTGTGGTATGGTTTGATGTCTGGGGTTGTAATACCTCTGTTCTCTCTTATATTGTTCAGAAGGATTTTGGATATTTGAGGTCTTTTGTTATTCCAGATGAAATTCAGTAATTTTTGTTCTAGCTCTTTAAAGAATATCACTGGAATTTTTATTGGAATTGCATTGAATCTGTAGATTGCTTTTGGTAGAACAGTCATTTTGACAGGGATTATTGCTACTTGGGAGTCTGAAGTTGGTGTTTTGGTTACCATTTTGGAGTTCTATTTACTTCCCTGTTTAGTTTTTCCTGCTTATTCTTCTGTTGGTCTTGGTCTTAAATTTTCTTATAGTATTTCTTGGAGTGGGGGTTTGGTGGTGGCGAATTTCTGAAGATTTTGCTTGCCTGTGCAGGTTCTTATTTTTCCACCATAAAATAAGAAGACCTTCACAGGGTAGAGTATTCTTGGCTGGCATTTATTTTCTTGGAGTTTTTTGAAAATGTGGCACTAGTTTCTTCTTGCCTAAAGTGTCTTTTCAGAGAAGTTTAAGGTCAGTCTTATATGTTTTCCTTTGTATATTTTCTGTTTCCTTTCTCTAGTCAGCTTATTTTTTTCCTTATCTTAAACTCTTAGAAGTTTCACAATTTTGTGTTTTGCCATGTTTTTTTCGTTCGTTAAAGTAGTTTGATGTTTTTCTGGCTTCCTGCATATCTATTTTCATTTCTCTCTTCAGATTAGGAAAATTCTCCTCCGTTATTTCTTTAAATAGAATTTCAGTTCCCTTGATTCTCTTTTCCCCTTCTGGGATTCCATTTATGCTTATATTTCCTTTCTTTATGGAATCTGAAAGATCTCTGAGTTTCTCTTCAGTCTTCTTCATTTATACTTATCTTTCTTTTTCTTCATTTAACCTTTTCATTTCAGTGTCTTTGAAATTACTGATCCATTCTTCTTTTTCTTCTAATCTATTATAGTGGATTTGCTCTGCATTTTCAATCTCCTCAAATATTCTGTTTATATCTTGGGTTTCTATCTGCCTCTTTCTTAGGGATTTGATTTCTTCAGTTCTTCATTTGTGTTATCCTTCTTAATGCATGTCTTTATTTCTAACTATTCATGCATTTTGTCATGTTGAGGTTGAGCTCTTCTCTTAACTCTTCGACTGTCTTTGTCATCCTGAGTTTGGATTCCTTGTTTGACAGATGACATTTCTTCTAAGTCATGGTTATTGGATTCTGGGGATTACCTCTCCTTCAGTGGTGAATTAGTTCCTGAAGGTCTTGCTTGAAGTTTGTAATTTTTCTTCTTGTTGTTTGTTTTCTGATTTGATCTATATGATGGGCCACTGTGGTACTTGTATTGGTTGGCTTGGTTACCAGAGTACTTTGCAAGGCTGTGATTACTTCTGTCTTATGTCTGTGTTGCTGTGGTAGTTAATCTCCTTGCTTCCATTCCTGTTTTTCATGTTCCCTTGCTAGTATTTCCCCAGGTATGTTTTCTGTCAAGTTTTTATTTACTTATTGTTATTACTATTGTTATTATCTGTCCCTTTTTGCAGTTGTGTATTCTTAGCCTTGTGTTGTGATTTTCTTTAGCTTCTTTTATCTGCACCAGTGCCATTATCATGGTACCAGTGCTGAGCTTGTGGCAAGCAGGCCAAGTCCCCATGCTCACCTGAGGGGCATGGGTGTCTTTTTTCAGATTTGTTATATTCAGTAAACATGTACCGAGTAATAATAAAGATAATAAGTTAAATTTTTGACTTGTTTTAAATATTATGCATGCTCAATTAATTTAATCTTCACAACAATGCTCTAAGATAGTCCATTTTACAGGTAAATATGTGGCAGCACAGAGACATGTAAGTAACATGTATTTGGTTATATGACTACACAGCAATTACTGAGGATAGCAAACCTTTTCCATTATAGAACTGTAGTTTAATGCAGATTTATAAACAAACAGATACAATTCCACTTTACAAATAAGGAGACGCTAAGCTAAACTAAAATTTGATATAGAACTGGGGAATAAGTTAAAGACTACTGTAGCAATGTAGAAAAGCAGAAAAGTCAAAAAATTCTAGTTTTGATAATGGCTATGAAAGACCACCAAAAACTATCCAATATACACTACAGCTAGTGATCTTAAGAGCAAGTAAATATATTTAGATAGAATGAGAAAGTATAACCTGGAAAGAGCATCTTAATTTGTAAGGAATAAATGGAAGACAGGCTCTGAAATGCAGTTTACCAAAAGATGTAATAGCTATTTCTAAGTTTGGGAATTTGTAGTAAGTTTTTATATTTTATCTTTCGAATAAAATGTTTTTAATTATATGTACCATTTTTTTTTCAAGAACAAAGGTCTTAATTCTTTTTAAAAAATATTATCATTATGATCCAAGATTCAGAAAGAACTCAAGATTGTTCTCTTGTTCTTTCATATCTATATGTAGTTATTTGTGGATGGTATGTTACTTTGGTCATCTGTATTAACCATTAACATAGGAGTATCTCAGGAGTGATCTGCATTGTGTCTGGTTGCTAAAACCCAGATTGATAAATTAATGAAAAAACCATATCGCATCAACATTGCTGAGATTTATAGGTTTTATTGTCAAGTTTTAATACTGATTCTAACTTCATACAGTCACAGAATGTAAAGTATTGCTATAGAGGATAGAAATGAAATTTAGGGGTGCTGTTGAGGAGGCTTTCTCCTCGTGTGTTTCATTCCATGAAAATTTGGTGTTTAAAATGTGATTAAAAATATTTGTAAATTGAGTTAGATTGTAAAATGATGACCTTCTCACCAATATATTTATATAATTTGCATGTTAGTGGATTCGTGTGTGTGGTTAAGGTGGAAAAATATGTAGCAAGGAGGTAATCACTGTAAAGATATTTAATTTTTGATTTCCCAACATAGCCAAATTGACATTTTAGCAGATAGAATGAAGGAATAGATATGCATTAGCAGAATGAGACTGGAATAAAAGTCATTTTAAAGGGAGACATGATTCATTTTAATAGGTATGCAGTAATTATCCAGGAAGTGGCTGCTTTTGTCATAAATGACATTAAGTATTCAAATTAAATGACAGAGCTATAATATGTAAGGATATTACAAGGATGTTTAAAACCCTAGCATCGGCTAAAGGAGACACAAAAACTTCATGCTTACTGATGTCTTTTTCTGTAGTTCCTCCCTTCATTACTCTTTATCCAAAGCACACTCTGTTTTGAAATATTTATACTGGCTTGTGCTTCATTCTTCATTTAGAAAAACAGATTTTGCTTTCCATATTTTTCTAGTAGCTATAAATAAATGTAGTTACTTCTCTCCCCTTGAAAGGAACAACTTTGCATTTTAGACTGAATGAAAAAGATGGGCTCAGGACAACTGGAGTTCCTAGTCTTGCTGAGTCCTCACTTTTCATTTGTGGTTTATCTGCCTTCCTGATTTCTTGCCACAGTGAACTTGCATCTGACTACATGGTAATGAGCCCTTAAAATGACAAAAAGAAGTGCTTACACATCCAAAGAAGTGTTAGCTTCTAAAGAATAGCTTTTGGCAAAAACATGTTTTGAACTATCTTTTGGATTGCCTTCAGAATCAGTGTGTAAGCCTGTGAAGAAACAATGTCTCATTTTGTCACAGAGGCACATGATTTCTGACATAAAATCAAATGACCAAGCTTGTCAATCACCATATCAGGACAGCTTTGTTTAAAATAATATTCAGCCACTTTTCTCACATCACAACATGAACACAAAAGAGAAACTTTTGACAGCATTTAGTTCATTAAAAAGAATGTCATACAGACTCTATAAAAGGTCCTAAAGTGAAGTGTCAGAAATATCCTGGATCATGAAAGACTATGTGGTATCTAAGGGAAAAAATATATAAATGGGTATATAGAGAATAGAAAAAAAAATCTATTCAGTAAAATAAAGGCAATAGCAAAGAAAAAAAGTAAAAAGAGTGGATTAAAAAATGAAAGTGTATTTTCAAGTTTTTAGTTCTAAGTACATTTTGGGAATTCAGTATAAAGAAGGAATAAAATTCAAATATATAAAATTAAAATGGCCTAATGGAAATCAATTATATTGGAAATATCTATCAGAATCCCAAAACTTCTAGAAACCTCAAAGCTAACAAATTGACTCCAGAAAAGAAAGAATAATAGGGATAACAGTTCAGGGATAACAGTTCTGAAAATTGCTTCAAAATTATTAGTAAATTATAGTGAAAAAAATTCCAGATTCAAATGGTTTTCTTTTAAAGAAAAACTAATTAAAGTTTCCAAATAAAAAGAATGCACATTCAAATTATTTATATCAAAAGGTCATAACATTTAAATAGAAATAAAATGGATATAATAAAATGTAATAGTCCTGCTTATTATAATCTTATTTAATATAATTTTACTTATGTTGGGACAAAATATTATATGTTTGCAGACAAAATATTGCTATTTTAAAAGAATATAAGGCTATTTAACAAAAATCTGTATTTCTCAAATATTCAATGTCAACATTAAAGTTTAAACATTGAAAGCTTTATTTTCATATCAAGAATAATACAGCAAACCTTGACGATCCCTATTATTAACATAGGAAAAAGCAGCAATTCAATCTGAGAAATAGCAGTTAAATGTATGAATACTGGGTAAGGATGAGACAATAAATATTATTAGTTGCTTTTTATGTAATTTATTCCTAGTAAGTACAGTCAACTGAAATATTTATAAAACAGTTAACAAAAAAGTAATTAGGAATAAAATGATTACATTTTGCTTTTCATCCTTTCACTTTGGTAAGTTTATCTAAACTAGAAAATAGGTATTTTGTATATTGCTTGAATTATATAAAGTGTTGTCTTGCAATTATTTTTTATATGTTATCACCACATTTTTACTTTTCACATTTATAAGCATGTGTTCTCCATCACTGTTTTTTTTATGATTGATTTTGTATTTTTAAAGGTTCTTAGACTTACTAATCAATTCTATTATTCTCTTAAAGAAATCTTTCCTGTCACACTTCTTTTAATTTCATTGGAAATATTCATTTGTGGTTCTTCTAAATTTTCCTTCCATTGCAACTTCAAGGGTCTTGTAACATATACTCCTTTGTGATGGTGACATTTTCCCTATCCCTAGTTACATGCTACCACTTTGGACTATAATTCCCAGTGTGCCAAGAACCTCTTTTCTAAGCAGAGGAGCTACTGGGAACTAGGTGAGACTGTACAACATGGAAAGCAGATGGACTCTGGGGCTCTTGCTCTTCAGGTTTTACTTTTATTCAGGGACTTGGAGAAGAAACATAGAAGGAGACTCAGGGAGGAAGTACATGTAGAGGTACTTGGAAAACACATGTGGATTAGAGACATGAGAAAAGTCTGCTTCTAATACTCAACAATGGTAGCCTTTATCTTGATTTCCCTTTTTGCATTTTTTTCTCCTTTTGCCCAAGCTTTCTGAAACTGATTATCCCTTTCTTGTTGTTTTGCACCATATGCTTTAGATGTGTGGCATTTCTAGTCATAATTGTGTCTGTTAATTTAGCTTTCTGTTTGTATCATGTCCTCTAACTCAGGATTTTATAAATCTCTAGAACAATAACTACCATAAAAAGAATGGATTGTTCAGTTCTACCCATACTCCTTTTTCCTTTCAACCCCCTCTTAGTATGATTTTGTTTAGATTTTGTTCACTTATTCAGGATCTATTACATAGTCTCCCTTAGGAGCTTTGTATAACATATGGGAACAAATACAAAATAGCTACAAATTTGTATCTCTCTGTCTTGCCAACCCCTCTATCTTTGGCAGGAGCAAAACAAAAAACAAACCTGAGCAAACAGGCTTTGCACTAGACCATGTCGGTTGCAAAGCAAGCCATGGTCGGGTTACCAAGGGAATGGATTCTTGTTTTTTGTTTTCCATACCAAGGCCATTTTTTTTGCTTTCCCCTAAAGATCAAATCTGGTGGTTCATTAGCTATTCTGGCTGATCTCAGCTTCCGCTGTGCAAGCACTTGTCTTTCCAGCCCCACACTCCAGGGGTTTGATAGAACAAGGTTAGTACTTGGAAACACGGTCAGGAGCAAATTGATTGCAAGTAGATGTAAAGCTTGTCTGTCACCACCTCCTCATGGCCTCAAGTTAAGCAGGCAGTTTGCATCAACTGAAGGTTTAATTTTTCTTTTATTGACATCTGTAATGAAGAAAGCTATTTCTTTCAAACTATATGCCGCTAACACCTGATTAACTATAATTGTATAGCCTAATATAACATTGAAAACACCTGAACCCTATAGCTAATTTATATGAATGGTCCTACCTTTCCCAACAGGTGTGCTATTATTTAATTAAACAATCATTCACACAACATCTCCCATATGCTAAGTAGGCACTAAGAAAATATTTACATGCTCTTCAATTCTACACATATACAGTGGTTGTTCATTTCCAAATTACCCAGTCACGGATGACACTAATCAAAGCCAAAGGAGAGTGTTTGTCTTCATGATGAGTTTTGGAGACATGACCTATTTTCTCTAAGAGTTCATATTTGGGAGAAGATAATTCATTGGGCAGGGGGATGAAGGGAGAGTTGCAGTGATGCTGATAACTCAGAAATCAAGTTAGAAATATTTTATTATAGAAATCGGAGTAAGAGTCTAGGCTCCAGTGAAATCTGAGTAAAAGTCCAGAGTGTAATGAATTGTGCTTGAAAAGGGTACAAAAAGAGAGAAAGTTTTATTTCGTTTGTGCTGTATACTGTCAGATGTTGATGGGAGGGTAATAAGAAGGCACCATGTAGTTGGGAACAACAAAAATGCTACTGTTGCCTACATTTGTCCTGGGGTGAATGCTAACTGAGAATAATTTAAACTCTTTCTCTTGTAATTTGAAGAGCATAAGCCATGGGTTTCTCTCTCAGTGAAAGACCATTCTTCTCTAAATTGTTTAATCTGTACTTTCAATTTATTAAGATACATGTGACTTGTCTTGGGAATCTGAGTAATTACTGGCATTGTAGAAGGGAATACATTTGCATGACATTAAAAGAATGTCAAGTTGTCTTTCAAAACTGGTCATAGATAAAAGGGCCACCAGTGCCCAGGCTATCTCTGAGTGCTGAGTGTGGGAACATCTGCTGATGGCATTCGTTTTACTGTATGCACACATTTCAATCACCCAAAGGGGCTTCTATTCATAAAAGACTGGATGAACCTACCTCTCATTCACAATGCCACATTAGCATTTCAATTCTCATGTTCTATGGACATAAGAGGCTGAGAGATCTACAGAAAGACATTTCTCAACCTGTAGACACAAAGGGGGTGTTTTGAGCCTTCTGAAGTGCACCATCTCAGTGGGGAACTGTCTGTTAAAACATTCCATATTGTACCCCAGTACCTCCAAGACTGAAAGGGGAACATTTTGGGAAGTAGACATAGATGTAAGTATTTATGGAAGGTGACTGCAATTAGGATTATAAACACACACTCTGCCTTATCTGAGCAGTTTTTCACAGTGACATCAACTGTATGAAGCCCACATGAATACTCAGAGAATTTCCTTTTTGATCCCTGCAACCATGACTCTTACTAGGATGCAAGATGGATACTTTCAGAAGCTCAGATTAATATTCATCAAACTGTCCAATTTCAGAAATTCTGGACTTTTTTCACCACAAAAATCATTTTAGGTGTTTTTCCTTTTGACCTACATTGTTTCTATAACACAGTGACTTTCAAAAACTTTGACTATCTCATAATAATAAATATTTGTTGAGCTTGCAATTAAATAAAGAAGTCACATAATGTTAGAATGGTTGGGAGACTGAACTCTGCAATTATATTCTCTCCTTTGATATGAATCGTGTATCAATTGGAAAGGTCACCTTTTCAATTTAACTTAGTCTCTCTACACTCTAGAGGGAGAAATAGGGATTATGGTTAAAAAATAGTGAGGGGATGTAAGCAGAATGCCAGACATTTAGCTAATGCATCATAATGTTTAGCTACAAATAATACCACCCCAAATTCTATCGGAGTCAGAGATGGCAACGTTTACCAATGTTTAGATAACATAAAAAATATCACTGCAAATAGAAGGAACTGATACATAATTCCAGCCAGAAACAAGCACATTTGGCTTTCCACACACCTTTATAATGCCTCTTTGTGATCAAGCTTGCAATTTCAGATTCACTTTTCTTGAAACTTTGAAAATAACATAGATTTATGTGCCAATTATTTGAATTAGAATATTTTTGGCTGAAACAACTAACTGGCAGTATATTTTAAGACATATCAAGGTGGTGTCAATCCTACAATCAGTCCCCAACAGTACCCTTGGGGATCTATTTCTTCTGTCATTTTGCTTCACAAACTTTACAATTCTATCCTTAGACTAATCAGCACATAGTCATGAAATAGCTACAATATCCAGCCTCCTTCACAGCATCACAGACCAAAAAAAAAAAAGAAGCATGAAGGATCTTCAACAGATAATTTGTTTATTAGTAAAGTCAAAGTTATTCAAGAATTCACTCTTCTTCCCCACTTGTCTCATGGAGTTCTATCCCGTTCTATCTTAGAACTGTCATATATAGCTTTGCTTACTGTAAGGGAATCTGAAAAAGTAGCAATGGGATTATTCTATATTGATTAATTTTAAACTTGCACCTAAAACTAGGGGTTTTGTAGCTGTAGCCTCAAAAACCCTTCAGGACCACTACTCAGTTTGCTTACTGATCATAATAGGGACACATGATGTGTAGAACACATGATGAGTTGGACTTTGACCAAATTATGCATCTGGAGCTGAAGCTGTGCCTTTTAGAGAAAGGATATTGCTCATCTATATCTCACAGGCAGTCTTGTACCCTATGAATGCCTCAATACCAGTCCGGTGATTTCTATCTGAGTCTCTTTGCCTGAGGCCTCTCACCATTACTACCCATTCAGTTTTGTGTCGGCGACTAGGAAGATATAATGATATAACACCCTCTATGGAGAGAGTTCAGCTAAATTACCCCATGATGCACTGCTTTGGCAGTATTTTGTGTACCCAAGTGATTTCTGACTGATACTACCCCCTCCTGTAAGCACATGCCCTAGATAAGAGCTCTCAGATTTAAAAACAAAGTAGACTCCAGAGTTGTCATCCTTTGTTCCCCCTATAAGCAACTCTTTGTCTCCAAGGTCTTCTTCTTGTATACCTTTTCAGTAAGACTCCTGGGAAGCTTACAAAAACCCTGTTGTTGTTGTTGTTTTGGTTTGAATTCACTAGTTCAGATTTAGCCCAAGGGTTTGAAAGCCCTTGATAAAGACCTTGATAAGGGATATGCACCAAATACAACAACTGTTCCTCTGCTAGCATCCTGCTTTCACCATCCTCTTGACCCCTCAAGGTCATTGTGTACTATGGACCTCCTCCTGTTCCTATGATTAATAAGAATCTCTATTTCAATTGCCTTCTTGACTTTTTTGGAACCACACTTTATACCATCCAACATCAAGAAGCTCCACTAAACAAACATTCATTTAATAAAGTCAAAACATCCTTGAATGGCTCTCAACCAAGAATCAATGACATTAATGAATATATACCTCAGCTCCCTCAGCCTTGGGTGGGATAGCTGGTGCCATTTTCTACACTGTCTCCCAGAATTTCCTTTAGAAACTAAATTCGAGTTGGCCATTACAACTACCTCTAAAATGCATCCTACCAACTCCCTTCCCTACCTCTCTTTCCAGTTTCCCTACTGATGTTTCTGGGGTTCACTTTCCAAATAAAGTAAACTTTACTTCATGTCGCTGGGCTCTGTTTCTGGGGAAAGTCAGATTAAAATTACTGCAAAACCTCAGTGTGGGTTCATTACTGTAAAGAAAGACTGGAAGACCCATATTACATATAGACTAGGCAATGGTATGGAATTGCTACATGCTCATGAACACATACTGGGTACATTGGTTAAGGAAAATGGTCCAGGATTCTGTGCATTGAAGGGAGGGTATGGGCAGGAAGAACCTCCGTTTAAGGAATTGAATTTTATATTTACTATGACTGTGTAAGGCAGGCAGGCAAAGAGATTAGGTAGGGGCCAATTAAAGTGAAAATGAAATGAAAATAAGGAATTCTGCAGCAAATGCTGATGCAGACAGTAATGTTAATGCTGAAGTGAAAAAGAAGGAAGCAAAAATAACCCTCTTGGAAAATGTTCTCCAGCAGTTTTGATATATGCCTAATTTGTAGCTTCTGTTGATAGGGTAATATTTACTAGTCTTAAAGTGCCTTAGTTAGTTCATCAGAATGGGACTTATTTCTCCAAAGGAGTAGAACTCATGAAGGAAAACTTTGGGAATGCATATTACTGTTTCATGAATTTATTAATTTTTCTCCAACCCCCAATACACATAAAAGTTCTTCTTTTTCTTTCCCTTCACAAAAATCCTCAAATAGTTTCTCTTTGTAAATAAGAATATGCTTTTATTAACTTAGTTATTAACTAACTAACTTCAAATAATTGATTGGAGGTACATTTTTACTATGCCGAAGTCAAATCCTGAACAGTTGGTAGTCTCCACATTGCTGCCTCTCGTGGCCTCATTTACATGTGTTCAGTGCAGATACTGAAATGTCACCTGCCTGATAACAGAAGCAAATTCCACTGTTACCTGCGCTCACTTTGTGCAGCTTTTCAAGGCACTTAAAGTCTCTTGAGTAGATGGAAGCTAACAGAATGTTCTTTGCACACTTGACTCCTATGTCACATTTTCTCAGAATTTCTGTTTGCTCATTTATGTGTCAATGATGATTTATCAGTTTATTTTGTGCTAAGATAAAGACATAGTGTTCTTAAATGTTGACAAGTGAGAAAGCATCTCATATCTGGACTTCATATTTTTCAAAGAATAGAGTTCTCTGAGCTCTAAATGAAACTTTCAACAGATAATTATCAATGTCTTACTACTTTAATTTTGCTTTTCAGTTTATTAATAAAATACCCAGTGTGGGGAAAAGTGCATATGCTATTAAAATGATTATACTGCTTTGTGTCATTTGAAAACAGCTAAGGATAATCTACAATGATTTGAATTAGGCTAAGAAACAATTACATGAGTTTAATTCTCCCAATGAAGAGCAGGGATTTCTAAAACAGTGCAAAGATATACCTATGAAAATTTGCAAAAAGGCAGGTAATTTCCTAGGGTAACAAGTGTGAGCTGTTTCCTCTCCATTCTACTTATGTGTCAAAGGTGCATTTACCCACTTATCCTAATTAATGATTTATCTCCAAAGGGAAGAGACCATGCCATTTGCTGACCTTTTTCTTAGGGAGAGAATATGCCAGTATTTTAATCATTCAGAGCTGTGCAATATTTCTGGAACATTTGTAGTGGAAAGAAAAATTTTCTCTTTGATAAGTTTTATTCAGATTATCTCCTCTGTCTGTGGCCATACAACCCTAAATGCACCCAATCTTGTCAGATTATCTCTTCTTCTGAGGATACACCTGCTTGTACTGACTCCCACCAATAAACACTCTTCAGATAAAAATAAGATCCCTAGAACCATAGTTAATTTGGGTAAAACAAAACATTGTATCATATCATACATAACTAGCATTTACAAATTGTCATTTTGTCTTAATTCAGTCAAATCACTTTTAAATTATACCAGCAAGTTTCTGTCAGAGTTATGAAACAGAGGGAAAGATGATGTGGTTAGCTTGGAAATTTTAGTGACTAAATTAGGGTGTTCCTTAGACAAGGATTTTGATGACAGAAAAGGGGATGAGGCTATGGATCATTATTTGAACCACCCCATGTGATTAGAAGGCAGAATCATCTTCTGAATTCATTGTGAGTCACCTGCTTCTTAAGTCATAGACATATACATCTACCTCGATGTAAAATATGTAATAGGAAAATATAAGATGGTATACTCTCCAATATGGTAGTCACTAGTCTGTTGAGCACAGGAAATATACTGAGTCCAAATGTGTGGTAAAACACATCTGGATTTCAAAGACATAGTGCCAAGCAAAGAATATAAAGTGGCTCATTAGCAATTTTTATATTGATTGTAGTTTCAAATGGTAATATTTGGAAATGCTGGCTTAAATACAAAATTAATTTTATTTTTCTCTTTACTTTTTTAAAATGTTGCTATTTGAATACTTAAATTACATACATTACTAACATAATTCTGTTGGAGAATTTTGGAGAAAAGGAACAAGTGCAGGGGACAACTATTCTTTTCTTCACTATTTCAGAAAATGAGGCTGACTTCTTATAATTCACATTATTATCCCTTTAATTCACCAACAGTATCAGGTTTAGGAATTTGGTGGTAAATCATGAGAATAGATGTATCTAATTAGTAGAATCTAATTAGAAGTGTTATTTCATAAATTAAATAGTTTCACAGCTATTTTTAAATTCTATACATATATATGCAAAGCTATTTAAAGAATGTTTTCTTACAGGCTGAAAATTCAGCATATTTTAACCTAAAATTATTATATTTATTATTTTAATTGACCTTTTTCATGAAATTCTGTTTCAGTAAATAAAAATGCATTTACAATACAAACACAATTATCATTTGACCCACTCTCCAAATTTCTGATTTAAATAATATATCTTGAGAAATATAGAGCCATTGCAAAAGTAAATAATGCCAATTTTAAGACCATCTTTATAAAAAAAATCTTTGTGACATCCCAATATTTTTTTTATTTTTATTGCAGGTTATATTTCAATTTTCATACACTAAAATATTTGTTTAAGTGGAGGGATAGTTGGAACAGATTCATTGGTCAGTTTGACACAAGAGGACAGGAAATTATTAAAATATGTAAAAAAGTATGTTTGAAGTTAATGCTATTTTTAACTCATTTTACCAACATATTATCAGGGTGACATGACATTATTGTCAGCTTCATCTGCAAGTTGTCCTTTCCCATATATTGGGACTCTTTAAAATACAGAAACCATTATCCTAAACCATGGTTGTACAGAGACATCTGAAGCATACATCCTCTACTTCTAGAAAATATAAACTAGTAGAGAGATATATAATCCTCCTTCAGTATCCCCAGGACTGCTAAGAATCAGTCCCAGGAACTCCAAACCCTTCAAACCATTCAAAATCCCCCATGTTCAAGCTATTATATAAAATTGCATATAATTTGCATATAATTTATGCATTCATACATTTAAGTCGATCTCTAGATTACAGTACTTAATGCAATGTAAATGCTATGTAAATAGTTGTTAATCTGCATTTTTGAGGAGGTGATGATAAGAAAAAACTGTACATGTTCAGTACAGACATAAACATAGACCTAACTACGTAGTGTGTATTTTCAAACTAGCACTGATTGAATGTTGCCTACAGAACATTCCCAAATGGAGGACTAACTGTAGATCATTAAGCCAACAAATGCCTTGCTCTCAACTAGATTAATCCATCCTTTCCAATATAGTCATTTTCTATATACAAACCACACTGACATTTTTTATCCTCCCAAGTGCCACTGCTTAAAATCCTGTAATGAATTTCCAGTGCACTCGGAGAAGCATCTGACCAAATTCACAAGACCCTAAATAAACCTTATAACTCTTCACTCATCCTTCCCCTTCACACTCAACTCTCCAACTGGTTATTGTGCCAGAGACTTTAACTTTGTCATCCTTTTGCCTGGATCCCTTCTCTAAATATTTAAATAAAGGAAAATAAAGGGAGCTCACCCCTGATGTCAGGGAAAATAGACGGTAAGCACTTCTGAGTTGAAGATATCATCTTGACTTTTAAATATAGCTGAGTAATATTTTATCATGTAAATATACCACATATCCTTGAGCTACTCATTTTTTTCCCCTTGGGTACATATCATCATTTCTATAAGATGGGTATCAAAAATAGTACTGCAATAAATATGTGAATGCATACATTTGTTTGAATTAGCAATCTTCATGTAGATACTTGGTGGTAAAATTGCTAGATCACATGACAGGTTTCTTTTTGGTATTTGGAAAACCTCGTGCAATTTTGAACAAAGATTGGACAAGCCTACATTCCCACTATGGTGTACAAGAGTTTCTTTTTGCCCACATTCTTGCCAGCACTTGTTTCTGTTTGTAATCTCACAGATGGGAGGTGTCATCTCATTGTGGTTTTGATTTACATTTCCCTGATAAGTGATGTTGGACATTTTTGCATGTCCCTTTGGCCATCTGAGTGATATCTTCTTTGGATAATACTCTGTTTTGTACTTCTGAAAATTTATTGATTGGGTTACTTGTTTTGTTTTTTATTGAGTTGTGTGGTTCCTTGTTGGATATATGATGTGCAAATAGCTTTTCCCACTCAGTAAAGTATCTTTTTTATTTTATTTGTATTTATTGTTTTCTTATTTTGATACAATATCAGTGATATTTGTATAGTAGTTGATCCCCTGAGCAATGACCCCCCACACTCCCCCATCCCCCCTCCAGTCATTCCAACTCTTCCCGACTTCTCTCTCACTGCAGGTCATTGGTTGATGCTTGGCCCATTGGTCTCTTCTTTGTCTTTTCTGGAGTAATGTCCTTTTCCTGAGTGTGGACTTATGCTCCTGGGACATGAAAAACCATGCTGCTTAAATTTCCAGGGATAACTTTGAGTCAGGGAGTCAGTCTGAGCATGTTAGTAACCTTTTGTAGGGAAGGTTATGTGGCGTGGTTCTCCAGGCTCCTTTATTGTGGCACTCCTATGGTCGAAGGGACTGTCTTCTATTCTCTAGACCTGAGTGGAATCCACACCTCTTTATTGGAATCCACATTGGAATTCACACCTCCTTTTTCAGGCTGTCTGTCTCCTCCATTCCATTGTCTGTCCCGTGGTGCTGCTTTTGAACTTCATAATTCTGGCATTTGCCCTTGGGAACTGGATTCCCAGCCATTGGCAATAGAGGAGTTCCCCAGTGGGGACAGATATCAGCAGATGGTTGGTCTGACTCATCTTTTCTATGGTTTCCAGTTCTGCCATGGGGACAACAGCCACCTCTCTGTGGCTTCATCTCCCATTGGAAAATGAGGGTACTTCACTCATATTAATCACATCTCTGGACCAAGAATTTGTTTCCCAGTCCCTGGAAGCATTGTAGGTATAGCTCTGTGATAGGTTATCACTGAAATCAGTCTCACAGGATGCATGCTCTGTTTGGGTCCTACCAAGGTGTTAAGTGTGTCCAGGGCTTTTATTTGTTCCTCTCTCCTATATGTCTGCAGCAGGGTTGTTGCTTTTCTCATTTCTGATGAGATTTGACTGAAG
Source organism: Uropsilus gracilis (assembly GCA_004024945.1). Lineage (NCBI taxonomy): Eukaryota > Metazoa > Chordata > Mammalia > Eulipotyphla > Talpidae > Uropsilus > Uropsilus gracilis. Next base: position 57,653 of record PVHY01000230.1, read on the forward strand.
TAGGGGGTAAACCAGAGGGGGACAGGCCCCCACCAGAGCCCACCCAGCAGGAATGCTAGAGGCCCCACCCCTGGACACATAGGAATGTGAGATGGCACCTCCAAGTTAAGGGCTCCCAGGCTGAGGCCCCCCCAGGCATCAAGATGCTGCTACCCCAGTAGTGTAGGACTTTCCCCCCACCCTTGCCAGGACAGGGGCATGCTGAGGAATCCAAGGGAGTTTTCAGCTTCTGCCTTCCTGACCCAACTAAGACCAGGATCTTTTTGTTTCAGTGACACTCTCTGTTGTTGTGCAAAAGCTCTTATTTTCAAGTTGTCCTATTTATTTACTTTTGCTTTTGTTTACCTTGCTGTAGCAGCCAAATCCCCAAAGACATCACTGAAGCCAGTGTCATGAAACATCAGAGAAAGTTAAACCAAAGCAAACTGTAGACATCTGACTGTAGCATTGAGACCACCAGAAGGGGAAGGTGGGTCTGTAAGGAGGACTACAGTGGAGGATTGTTGCTTATTGATCTATACCTAAAACCCTAAATCACATACAGTGTTGTAAACCAACATTGTTTTGATAAAGAGTGATACAATTTAATAAATAAACAAGTTCAAACATGAAAACTAGTTCACTTTGACAGATTAAATAAAATACCGTATAATTATCTTTAAATTAATTTAGTTATCTACTAATCTCTTCTCAGTAAAATTGAGAACACATGCCTTATTTATTTTATTTAATAATGTTTTCCAGGCACATAAAAGCTCTCAATAATTAAGTGCTGGTTGGCTGCCTGGCTAAAAGGTTGGCAGGATGGTGTATGGCAGAATTTAATAGTTCAAGGCAGAGGAAATTCCAAGTGCTAGGGGAGGAATAGAAGAGGCACCTAATCCAGGTTATGAGTTTAAGAGAATATTTTCTGTAGAATGCATCATCTTTTCCTGGCCCAAGATATGAGCAGCAGTAAGCCCATCAATCTGCAAAGAACTTTCACATTCAGGGCAGATAAGCAAGGATCTAGCATCAGAAAAAGACTGCCATGCTCACAGTTAGAGAAAGTTCTGTCACGTATCAGCAATAGGTGAAGTAATGTTTCGATGTGAGGTCAGGTCAGGTTGGATGTGCAAAAGCCTAACAATTACTAAAAGGTGACTCATGAGAAGACTGCTTTTGACTGCATTATAAACCCAAATGTCTGAAAGCTTTTTGCCAAGTGAAGTGTGCTTTGGGAGTTGATCTGCTCTTCCCATCTCAGCATTTAAGCGCTGCATAAGACTGCAAACTGAACAAAGTCAGGGGCTGTCTTTCACCTCCTCAGTTCTCCTTTACAACTAACACAATGCCTTGTAGTCTTCCAGCAATGTCTATTGAGTTAAATTGAGTCTTTTCTCATATTATTCTCGAAGCCATTACCCCAAATTTATAATTTGAAGCTGTCTAGATTATTCTGATATATCACACAAAGTGCAAGAATCACTCATGCTTCTTTGATCCTCCATAATAGTTACTTTGAATTAATATGGAAGAAGGGCATGCACAATAAATTGGCATGCTCCAGAGCTTTTTACTGTGAAAAGTACCACATTGACAATAAAGAAGACCTTAGAAGAGACCTTTTGGAGATACAAAGAGAATACTTATTTTTCCTAAGTTGTAATAAAAAAAAATGAAGCTAAACAAATTTCTGGGCATACAGGATTTTTTTTTAATCAAGAAGTTGCTAGGAAAGGTTGCATTTTTGCAGGAATCATCACTTTTGAAATGGTGGGCCATTTTCCAAAGATTACTAGTCATTAGCTGCTTCAGCAAGGTGTTCAAAGATATCTGTTTGAATGTCTTAGTAGAAACCGAGTCTCAGAGGTTAAAATTCTAGTATAGAGCTACGTTTGTTTTGCCATTAGTTCTGGAAGGAAAATAGTACTACCCTTTGAAAGGAAAAAAGACTCCTTGATTATACACCACTTTGTAAATTACCTCATACAGTCTTTTCAAAAGGTAAAGCTAAGAGCGTTGGGTTTGACTCTGATTGTCATGACAGAAATATGAGTAAAACGAAATGATTATATATTGATGATGCTTGACACAATTGGAATATGAACCACTGGATAAAGCTTCCCCAGAAGAACCTCAAAATCTTCTTTTTAGATTTTTTTTTCACTTATTGCATAGAGAAGACTTTACTTTTTCTATACATTTTGTTGATATCTATATGTTTATTTCATTATACTCCAGTGAATTGCCAACTGTCAGTGTTTGCTATTCTGTGGCTGGAGGCATTTTTCCTTGATAGTGGAAGCTTTATATACCTCTAGAAGTTCCCCTTGAATTTTTGCTCTCTACTAGTGACCGCAATGTGTAAATCACCATACATTTAAGGCATCTGTTTTATACCACTTCTTACAGTTTCCCTAAAGTATGAAGTTCCAGTGTAACTGGATTGATAATTCAACTGCATAGTCTACCTGTATCACTTCACCACTCTCACCATGCTTCCTGGCATCACCTCCCAAATAAGCCATATTAGTTTCAGACTCCTTTCCTGGTAGAACTTAAACGGACATTTGCAATATTTGTTCAACACAGTGAGTCCTTTGACTCCAACCATCAGAATTATAGCAGGGGAAGTATTGTGTTATTACCAGTTTTTTATGATGTTGCATTTATAGATCATGAATTTCCCCTGCTCTGCTCAATGCCCATCACAGGTAAGTGTTTCACAAAAGATTTTCTGAATTCATCCCAATTGTGCTACAGCCTTAACACAGTTCTTGCACACAATCTATGCTTAGTAAATGTTTTATCAGATGAAGTGTGATGATTATGCCCTTGGCAGTGGAAAGGTCTTTAACCAACCTTTTTAACTATTTCCAGAACAATAGCAGAATATTGTGTTTGAAGCCATCTGGTTGAAATACACCTGCTTACGTATGCATTTCAGGGGAGAGGGGTACTTTATCCATCTCAGCATCTGGGAATAATTCATCTTAGAGGTGCAGCTCATAAAACCAGTCACTCTAGAAGCCTTACTCCCTCCCAAAAGAAAGGGATTTGATTTCAAGTACAGGACATGGTAGCTAAGCATGCAATGACTCATTTTTAAGAAATGTGATTAGGAGAGAGGGGAGTTTTTATCAGTCAGAGTGTAGTAAAATGAAAGCCTAAAATGGATAAAATGCACATTATGTATTTTATGAACATTTTTTAAAAAGCATGTCAAAGCTTAGCAAATTCAGAAGGTTTCCCTTTGGTTATTTACTCCAGGACTAAAACTTATAGCATATTCCAATAGAATTTTTTAATGTTAAAACAATACTTTTTTAAAAATACAGTCTAAAATGAAATGGAACTCCAACCTTTTATGCAACAGCTGGTATTCGTATGATATTGAAAGATTCCTCCTTTAATCTTAATCTCACCTAAAAATGAGAGAGAATAGTCCAAGAACAAAAAACATACTTGAGTTATGTCTTTATTTTCAGAGTGAAGTGAAATATTATGTTATCCAAATAAATTTAAGTTTTTAAATTTTGTTACCCAAGATAGCTGAGACAAGGATTTCCTGGAAAGATGATTGCCTCAACTATCTGTTTTAGGTTTAAGTTATAGAAATCTGATTTCTAGACTTTTAGTTAAATATGTGACTTTTTTCTCTCCCCTTAGTCTATTGTCACTCATAAATAGAAAATGGAATGGAATTCTGCGTTGACAATTTTGTCTTAAATTATCTTGTTGATTATTAGATCTCAAAGCCTTTAAATTTAAAGACTATGAAAATAATTAGTTAACTGGAATCTGAACATCTGTAAGTTGTTTGTCGTGCCATGCTAATATTATTGAATCATTATTCATGGGAAGTGCTATTTTCCTTTCCCAATCTCTATCCCTCTCTCTAAATTCGTGTGTGTGTGTGTGTGTGTCCAATAAAGAGTCTATGTTATCTGTAATACTTTTCTCATAGGTCTAATTGAAGTAATCTGGGAAAAGTTCAGGGTAGAAAGATCAATGAATTGGTGTATTATAAATTAACTGGTAGATAATTGAGCTTCTTATTCAACTTAGCAGATAATGTTTCTTATAAGTGGTCTGTGCTCCAGAGGTGGTCTGCAATGACTTTTATATATTAGGTCAAATCCATTGAACCACAAGATTGTACCAGAAACAGACTTTCCCATTAATTCCCGTAAACCATACTATTCCAACTGAATCTTTCTGGCAAATGTGAAACCTCTGTTTACACCCAAGTGGCATAGGTTATAAGCTCTCATTTGTTTCTAATTTTAACAAAAAAATTTGGATTTCCATCATCTAAAACCCATAGAAAAATGCAACCACTAAACATATTAACTACAAATTGCCTGTATGGTTGTAGATCTTATATTCTTTTTTCTTTCTTTGAGACTAGGTCTTGCTATTTTTGCCTGTGGAACCGCAGGCTCATGTTGCCTGGGGTACCACAAACTCAAGCCTCAGCTTCCAGGTAGCTGGGATTACAGGTGCGTGCCACCATGCCCAGCTATATTTTTTTTTGAACTAGGTCTCGCTACATGCCCCCAGAGGGACTCGAACCATGAACCCTGCCCCCAGCCATGGCTTCCTAGGCTGCTGTTTACAGGCATGTACCACCTTGCCCGGCCAGACCCTATTATCTATTGAGAAGAACTTCTTAATTCCAACACCTTTTCTACTGCATTTAAATGATATTTGACAGGCAGACATATTACCAGTACTGATTACATGATCTACCCATGGATAAGTTCAATTCAGACAGTAGGACTTACATAGCCCTAGTTTGAATTAACTATTAGGGTGGTAGGTCCAGAAGCTTCTACACAATGTCCTTATAGCTTTGCAGGTGAGAAAAAAATTTCAATGACCATGAAGATTTTATGAAAATAGAATTGAACATTTAAAACTAAAGTAGCAGTGCATTGCTAAACCCTGTGAGTGGGATTTTGGCTGATGGCTTAAATGAAGCATCATGCATCCTGCCAGTGGGTGTCCAGTACCTTCTTGTCTACTCATGAAAAACAAACTTACTACCTTACCTTATGGAGTTCATTAAATGCAGAGACTGAGCCTTTGTATATGCCCATGATTCTTTCACATATTGTAGACTCAATTAACATTTCTTATTAAAGAACTTTTATTGGTTGTTGTTTGATTTAGTACTGCACATGAAAGCCACAAATTCAGCTTCATAGGGAATAGTTCAAGCATTCAATCTTCTTTTAATCAGACTGATGACAGACTTCTAATAAAAAAAATTTACTCGAATCAACTTGTAAAGTTCGTTACTTGGCATTCAGAATGAAAAAGATAACCTCTGTCTATTTGGAATGCCCTGCACCTCTAATAAAACATTTTTGTTAAGTTCATTGAAACATATTAGGATCATTTTTACAATTGATCAACCACCCTGAAAATGCATACCAAGGAGTAATTTCTTCAGTGCAGATTTTACGTAGTGGATTGTAAAAAGTGGGACTCCTGTTCCATTTACAGCCTGGATCTGAATTCATAATTATGCCTGTATTGTTCAGATCTTAATAATCCTGAGATTGATATTATCAGATCCATACTATATGATACCCAAGGTAAATATCCAAATTTTCTTTATGATACCCCATTCTTCACCATGACTGTTACCATAACATCAAGTTCTGTTAATCCCCTCACCCCACCAAAGCCTCACAAATTTATGTTTTTCTCTTCATCTACTATTCCAATATCTTATAAAATCATCATCTATTTCTTGGATCACTGCCATTGCCCTGATGATTAATCTTCTTGCCTGTGTTCTTACTGTTACCATGCTTTCCATCCCATCTTATTAGATTCTAGTGAAGTTTTAATAATTGCAATTCTGATTGCATTATTTCCTCACCTGAATTTCCTCATTGGTCTTAGAATGAAGAATTGAATGATCCTTTACTGGCTCAGCCTGGCCTTGCCATCTTTTCTGTATTACTTCTTATCATTTTATGTCTTAATGCTAATTGCCACTGAGCTTTCTTTTTCCCGGTGGGTGCCCTCTCCCTTCTTTCCTTGCTCTTCCTTCAGGTTTCAAAATGTATATTTTGGCCCATCCTCTGGTGGTCAATACTGGCTCTAGTATCCCATTGATAAACTCCTGGGGTGAGTACCCTGTGCTAATGGACTTAGCCACAGTTTTGACCATGCTCTGATGAAATAGTGTTAACTTGCTTTTCCCACTGAGAAGTTAAGAACTGTGGTTCTTTTAAGTTATATATTCCCAGAAGTTGGTGTTTTGTCTCTGTTCAGCAACTATTTGTGTGACAAATGAAATCAAAGGCCATACAACTAGTAATTGAAGGATCAGAGATTAAAAAGCCATTTCTTCGGGCCAAAGGCAAAGTCCTGTGATATACATACTATATTCCAATGATTTTAGAGAAGGCAACCTTCTGCTTAATGCAAGGTTAAGGCTACGGTTTCTCCACCAACCAGCTTCCACTCTTTAAAGATTCTCTAACATCACTTTGAATATTTTTAGAAGATAAGATGATCAAACCCAGTTAACTGATTTATATACTAAAATTTCACCTAGTCTCAGTGAACTTTTAAAATTGGGCACAAGTGCTTTATATGTATTATAGCTAGCACAATTTCCTACTAAATTCTAATCATGAGACAGCTTTTTTTCACTCTATTTTCACTCTATTAAAACTGTTCTATCAGCTCCCTTTCTTACCATTGTCTCTATTCCTCCTTAAAAAGTCATCCACACTTTTCTAATGCATGTTTGCTAATTCATGTTCATGTTATACCATCAAAGGAAAAAAATTGCTGAATCTAGATTTCAGAATCCAAATGGCCTAAATGCACTGTGCTTGGCATAAGAATCAGGTCCTGACTACTCTCAATTCCCTGGAACTCCTTTCTGTGATGCTTGCCATCAGTTGAGTAACTGCCATGCTTATTTCTCTGAGACAGCATATATTCTGGCAATTGCTAGCCTGATTTTGATAATTCAGCTGAAAAGATTCTAACAGAGAAAAATTACATGCTTCTGCATATTCATAAATATGTTAATATGTTAATAACTTGTGTAAAGTATGCATCAATGCATAAATAAATCATTATGTATGTTTATATTCAAAGTTTACATTAAAAATTCCATGAAAAATTATCACAAATAAGGGTTGGTATTTATAGAGAATACATTTTATACTTATTGTTAATTAGCAAAGTATAACCAAAAAAGCCTACATTGACTTTTATTTTGCTTTTTTTCTGAAGCAAGGTGGATAAGGACCAACTTACGATTCTGCATTTTTCCAAATAAGAAGCAGGTTTGGCAGTCTAATCTGATCTGAATATTGGTCATGTTGAAACTAGTACATGTATAAGTAGTTTCACTCATAAAGACTTTAGTGTTAGATCACATAATGTATACTTTAGAAGTGCATATTGTTCTGGAGATATGCCACCAAGGCAAAACAATAAGATAGTTCATTCATAGAATCAATGACAATTTTTTTCCTAATAACTAATAACATTGTTTAGTAAGCATTTTTTAAATTGAAGTAGCATTTTAATAAAGTAGTCTATACAGTTCAGACATACATCATTATAAATCAGGGAATACATGTTTATGTGTGTATATATCTGTATATACACAAAGAGTATGAAAATTGCATTATCACTTCTCTCAGTGTAATGTATAATGTTGGGATTTGAACTGAGTCTAGGCAGAGTCTCGGCCATAGGAAAGCACATAAATTTCATTGAAACTCTGTGAAATAATATTTTTTTCTAGTTAGGAAACATTGAAAAAGAGTGCTCTTACTAATTTACAAAAACATCACAATATACTTTAAGTATCTGGAAATTGGGAATAGATAGGTCAAGAAAATTGGCCAAGACATAGCAGATGTGGGACAGAGATGCGGACTATCTATCTAACCTAGTGACAACTTCCATGCCAAATTATACTAATTTCCCTGTGTTCTGTAATGCTTATTAAATAGCACTCCACCAATGCTCCTATAAGTCATAAACCAGTTAGTGCATTAGTTCCTGCCATCATACCTTCAAATAAATTGCTGAGTTAAGATCTGTTGTAATGAGAATTACGCCCCACAGACAGCAGCATTTCTTCTAAATATATTCACAAATGTCTCATAAATGTTTGTTTGGCTGTTTTATTGGAAACAACATGGATAAATATTTGAAAGAATATTGCTAATGACAAAGCAAAAGTGAACTATAAAATGTCTCTAATGACAGTTTTAAAACCTCTACTCTGCAAATAGAGCTGACTAAAGAAAGAAAGGGAAATGTAAGATAGCAGGTGAGCACTTTGTGTGTGTACGTGTGTGTTTATGTGTGCTTGTATGTGTGTGAAGCAAATAATATTTACAAAATAAGTTTCATATCTTCTGAATAGAGAGAACTGTATTCAACACACACGTCTGCCAGGAAAATCTGGGATTGTAATTTAGGTTTTATAGTCCAAGAGTGACTAGATTGCTTTTTAAAGCACTACTTCTTCTACGTTTTTACTTCATTCTTTGATCAAATGTGCCAACTAAGGAAGAAATGGTCATTCATTTCTTTTGAAAGCCAAGAAGAGATTTACATTACAAAGCCGTCATGATGTTCATAAGAGTTTACAACTATTTATCAACATATCCGATTTGTGACAGCAATTTACTTCATCTGATTTGTGTCATAATGTTTCAGCTTCCATTCTAAGGTAGTAGAGTTATTTTAAGGTCTGGGTGGGTCAGATGTACATGAGGCTATGTAATTGTCAGAAAATTTCCTTTTGTTCACTGATAGTGAAAACAATCCTGTTAGTGCTTCTGAGCATAGGAGGAAACAGCTCCACTCTATTAGAGAAATTACACTGGCCATGGATGACTGGCTGTCTAGATCATTTGCAGGCCAATTGTGAAGCCATTGATGGGGTCACTGGGCAGTCCAATCCAAGTGAGTCATTAAGACAACTAGAGCAACCAGACTGTAAAATGGTTGGTCTGGTTATTTCTTGATGTTGTAATTGGATCGACCAGACAGATCCAATTAATTGCTTAGCAGTTGTGGCCTGTGGTGGTATCACTGATGAGCTCAACTGTCGATGATGGACTTGAATTGACTGTAAAACTTCCTGATCAATTGTAAAATTTGCAAGTACCAATCTGGGGAGAAGAATTGATTTAATTTTGATGATTTTATTGAGCTCATGGATATACTATATGTAAGTGGATATACTATACGTAAGAGAGGTTGGGTGTTCCCCAACTTGTGTATCTTCTTAACTGCAATGTATTTGCTAGACATCAGAAATGTACAATTCTATTTTAAGATGTGGCTCTTTAACTCTCCCTAAGTCAGTTTCATTAGAAAACTCTATGGACTTTGCAGAGATGTGTGGATCAATCCCTTCCTTCTTTGGTTATGAAAAAATGCTAGCTTGAATGAAAATTTTATTGAGATCGAAAATTCAAATTTGAAAAAGTAAAAGAAAAACATCTTTCAACTTTTCATGCCATATTGAGAAAAAGTTTTTTTATGGTAACTGAAGACTATTCATGACTTAAAAATGTCAAATCTTCTATGTTGTTGAGTGCCTATAAAAGGAGCTTGGTGCCAGTGTGGAATGGCATTAGAAGGTAAATAATTGCTATCATACTGTCATGGGAAAATAGGGAGTTAATGAGAAATTCAATTTTCCCACACACATTAGAATTGACATATAACATTGGTCTGTGTTGCCCATGGCAACTTCAGAGAGAAGAATTAACAGCTCACACAATCTCTTCTTGGCAAGGATAGTGTGTGGTCTTGACTGTCTATATCTCATACCCCCAACTGTACATGGAATAGACAATCAATAAATATTTGTTGAGTGAAGGAATATGCTCTTAAAGTAAATTTATTGTTGAACAGTTGATGACAAATAAGTATGAAAAAAGTAGATAGTGTTGGTTCTTTTACTTTTGAGGTGAATTGATCTGCCTGCCATTTCTAAACACTGGTCTATAAACAGCTGTCAGTTTTTCACTACATTCTCAACAGGCCAAAGAAAAATTATTAAAAATATAAGGTTGATGGTTTTGGAAAATGAAGTGTCCACAGCTCTTTTATATGACCCTTCTGTGACAGAAGACTTCATTACTCTTTCTTTTAAGTGGATCAGGACCCTGTAACATCTTTGTCTATTTAAACCAAGACTCTAAGAAGATAAGAAGGACCCTCCTCTTTTGTTGGGATACTTACTCTTAGGTCACTCCGTCCCAGAATTCAGTCACCATTCCATGAAAATCTTGAACTGTATGGCAATCCCACAGGTAGACACTCTGGTCAACAGGTTTAGCTGAACTCTCAGCTAACTTACAGTCAACCCACACAACTGTCCTCTGTCAACTAAATAATTATAAATATATTAAATTGGTTATTGTTTTAGTACACTAAATTTGTAGGTTTCTTATTCTTATCCATAGATACGTGTAATTATGGTTTATATTCACTACTATGTTCTTTGAAGTTCAGTGCAATGTTTTTAGAGTTGATGTGTTACTGCATTCATACCATGTTTGCTTTTTGCTGATTCACTACATTTAGCATAATGCCATCTAGGTACATCCATGTTTTAACAAACGGCAAGCTTCCCTTCATTATTTATGACAGAATTCTATTCCATTGTACATATTATGTGTTGTTTAGTAATGTTTGATAAACACTGAATGTCTTGTATAAAGTGGGTACTAAATGGCTATGCCACTCAGTCTAGATATGTAACAGACTTGTTGTAACTTTGTGTAATTACATTCCATGATACTCAATGAAAAAACACCAAAATTTCATTTCTCAAAATTTATCTTCATTGTTAAGTGACCTATGGCTATATACCATGGCTATATATATATCTTTTGTCCATTTCTCCAATTTGGTAGACACTTCATTTTAGTGTGACTGACAGTAGATAGCAGATGTATGTCTTTAATAATAATAATGAAAAGTTGGGCAGCTATATAGCACTCAATATTTTTAATGCACTCTATTTTTTCAGGGTCTTCAAAACACCTGCTTAAATCTAACTATCTATGCAGAACACTGTGAAGAAACCCTCTCTCTTCCAGGATCATAATATTGATTTGCCATCATCTACTTAAATACTATGAAAACAATCAACTTAACCTAAAGCATCATAATCTATCTTAAACATATGTGATTATTTAGGAAATATATAATATTAAACCATAGTGTTAATGATAACTTTTGTATAGATCATAATAATTTTTAATTTAAAGAACTTCTTTGATATTTGTTAATCAAAAATGTTATTGCATTTGTGGAAAAATTCACCCCAGGACATTCTATTCAGATAACTCATCTCAAACTGTACTACTTCACATTATTGTGGTCATTGTTCCTTGCAGTGAAGTGAGCCAGGACTGAGGGAGGATATATGTGTGTGTGTGTGTGTGTGTGTAAGGTTATGGGAGAGAGGGGAAGGTAAAGAAAGCAATCCTTACATAGAAAACTTGCTTTGTGCTATGCTCTATGTAGGCACACCACACTCAAGAACTTGGAGATTTTAAAGGTTCTATAATGCAAACATTTCCATTAGATATATATTTTCTCTACATATTAAACATTTTGAGTGACATTTTTCCAAAAATCATTTCTGTATTTTTAACAAGAAAGAACTCTCATCTCCCTTGAAGCATCAGTGCTGCAAAATTATTTTATTCCAAAGCCAGTGAATATGTTTTCTACAAAAAAACATAATCAAAGGCATGCCTGAACACAGATTCTTCTATTAAGTCAATTTTTTTCACAATGATGTTTAGTATAATGCCTTATAAGTTATATTTTTACAAAACATGAAGTGGGAAAATTGTAAAGTAGCCATCAGTAACAAAGTAATGAACTCTGAAGTTTATCTTTGAAATGACAGGGGTTCTGCTGTCTGTATTTGCTGTGGTTATCCTACAATTGTTAACATTTTAATAATGACAAAAATGTAGCTGACATTTGAACTTTAGCATTAGCATATTCAAGTGTTAATGAGCAGTTAAAGGAGTAAGAAATGAGTTGTGTTTATGAGCATTAGTGAAAATACGAAATTGTGAATTCTGCTAAATGGTGAACAAATTACATTAAAATAATGGAGCTTTTCCTTTGAATGGCTGTCTCTCAAAAGCTGTTTCCTTCTTTCATAACTATTTTCAAAAAGTGCCATCTTTCTGATGAATATAGTCTTTTTTTGCTGCCATCGCTGGCATTATAATAAAACTTTTCAAAGTTAAGAAGAAAAACAATAACAGTATTTCATAGAGTCTCAATTGATCTCAGGATGATTTTTCGAAGATATTTGTGATTTATACTCTTAACTCCAAAAAAGAGATCTTACATCTTTCAATAAATATTAAGGGAAATTATGTATTGAGGATATTCTTTAAGAGGAGCATTAGATACCTCACATATCTTTTCCTATGACATGCCTAATAAAGTGTTATTGACTGAAATGGAAGATAGGGAAATGCTTAGTTTATGGACATACCTTTAAAAGAAAAATGAGCAGTATTCTCCAATATTCATTATAATTGCCTGTTTTGCTTGTGAGAATGGAGCTGGGGGTATATAGATGTTGGGCAGTGGTGACCAGAATTAATTAGTAAAACCAATCAGCTAGGAAAATGATCAGAACATAATAAACTCTCAACAGTAGACTTATAGATGTATTGACCACCTGCCTTTCTTGGTGGTCAAGGCTGTACTAACATTGTACAAAAAGCAATATGGTGTGCACATCCACACAGCGGTGGATAGAGTTAAATCAGCTGCTGATCCCTGGGTATATGGCTTCTGGGGACTCTTCAGAGGAATTTCAAAGACATGTTCCACCTGTACCCAGCCTCCCATTTCTATCTATGCCAGGCCATAACAGTGGCCTAATGGTCTTTGTGCAAAACAGAGGGAATCTGGAAAAGCAAAGAATTAGTAACACTTAGGTCAACATAATTGGGGTCCAGTCACTTCATCTTGATTTCTTTTTGATTATAAGTTTCCTCTGTGTGGGAGTAGAAGAACTACAGATGATAAATTTTAGCTTATCTTCCCTATACACCAGTATCACCACTTTGTCCCCTCAAAAATTTTCCAACTCAATTCTATTTTAGTTTAGAGGTAAGAAACATGTTGAAAATAGCTATTGGGGTAAGGAAAATTAGATTTTGCCAATTTAAACCTCTGAAAAGGTGTCAGAATTAAGACCAACTTAGCGAATGAGTTTAGAATTCCACATGAAAAAGTTAAAATTCTTGCAGTGGGTTTTATTGCTCGAAGTATGTGGGGCACATTCTCAAGAATTGTCCATATTGTATTTTCTGTTTTCCTTCATTAAACTTAAAGTTTTTGAGTGGTAATTGCCATATATTCTGTCAATCATATTCTGTTCATGATTTCATTAAAAGAGTGATTAGCACTTAATAAGCACTTAAATGTGTGTTGAATGAATGAATGAGAATGAGTGACTGTATTATATGCTTAAGTCTCAGGTCCTACTTTATGTGTAGAAATGTCCCTATGAGCTGTGGTCTTTCATTCAATTGTTAATAAATACCATCTTTTAAAAAATTAGCATTATTTTAAGAAGCTAATGTTTCAGATGCCTGATATTTGAAAGTAATTCTTTTGAATTATCTTTAATGATTATTCAATAAAATATTACATTGTGCTCACCGCAATTTTTGAGTGGCATAGATTGCTCTAATAATCATCCTATTATTATAAAGTAAGAAACAACCTGAAGTTGAACATAAGGTCAGAGCAGAATGACATTTAAGAGCATTTAAAATACTTAGCCTTGTTACTCTAAACTGTTGCTTAATATCAGTTTCTTCCCATCCTCTAACCAATTTTCACTGATTTCTTTTACAATAATTCCCTTTTCTTCCATCCCTGCAACAGCTTGTCAGTCAAACAAAATTCTGTGTAATTTTATCAATTCATCTTTTAATTAGTCCCCAGTTTACAGACTAAGCGAAATCACTTAAAGAAACATAAATTTGAAAACAGAATGAAACAAATGCTTCACACACATGGGCTGCATAAACTATAAATTACATGAAATGATAACTATAATCTCTTGGACTCACCCTTGTGATAACCTTCTGACATTAGTGATGCCCTATGAACATCCTTGAACTGAGTATAGTTAGTTGCTTTTGAGGGGCAGATCTTCATTCATAAGCCCATCTGAAGCAAGCTAATCTTCGACCCTTTTTAAATTAAATTCTTCATCCAGCATAGGTATCCATTCACTTATTCATATCATTCATTCAAAAAACATTCGTAAGAGAGGGTCAACAAGTACAAGCTTTCAATAATAAAATAAATTAATCTTGGGGCTGTAATTCACAGCATGACTACTTTAGTTAATAATAGTGTTTGCATTTTTGGAAGTTATTGAGAGTAAATCTCTAAAATTCATCACAGGAAAAAATTCTAACTATTTAAGATGATGGATTTATCTAGATATATGGTGACCATTTCACAATGTATACAAATACTAACTCTGTGTTTATACCTGAAATTAAAAGAATTCTATATGTTAATCATTCATCAATTATTAAAACTAACAAACAAATATCTGTGGAATGTCAGAAATATAAAGCTTCCACAGTTACACATTCAGGTTATTTTGGTGATGGGAAGTGAACATATATATGCAAATGAAAAATGTCAAAATAATATGATGTTATACTGACTTATACAAGCAATGTGAACTTGTAGAAGACAGGCATATCTGATTCAACATATGGGACATGATTAAAACAGGAGTTAGAATTTGAGGGAAAGTTGAGACTGGGTGCATTCAGGGTGATATGGCTGTGGAAACAAGGAAATATGGTGATGAGTCATGGGTAATATGGTGGTGAGAGAAACATAGGGACTACAACAATGTAAGAAAATGTAAGAAAGAAAGTTAAACAAATTAAAATTAAATTTAGAAAATAATCTGAAGAAAAAACCTTTGAAGGAAGGATGAGGAAAAAAACTTTTTTAGACTTTGGGAATAACAAATGCATAGCAGCAAGGATACAGAGCCTGCTCCAGAATCTGCAAGCAGGCATGCCTAACAGGAATGTAAGATATATTGCAGGGAACTGATGACAGGTACTGAACAATTAAGGGCCTTCTGTTTTCATGAGAGTAAGGATGATAGGCAGTCATTTAGGCTTTAGAGATTCATTGCGGTATGGCTAGAGATCATGCCAGAGGCTAAGTGATTCTTCATATCTCATATGAAAACCTCCCTAAATCAGTGGGAATCCACTTAGAAATAGAACTAAGTGAAGCATGCACAACATACAGATAGATTTTCAAGGTGGGACTGCTGGTGTGGCATGACTAAGTGAAGCTTCTTTAATCTTGATTGGTAAACCCAGGCCAAGACAATTCCAAACTGCTATAAGTCTTCTAAATATAACCAGGCTATTGTTGATAGATAAAACCAGGGACCACAGTTTTTGTCTTTTCTCCAATAATGTTCATTCATGTAGGAGACATTTCTGTGGAGCTGTGATGTATTAGACACCATAAATAAGTTGTTTGGCAGATGGGGGTAGGGAAACACTGAGTGATGTAAAATGAGGAGAGGAAGCACCCAAAAATGTATTTAGAGACTCCAAGATGTAACTTTGGGCACGCTAACCTGGGAAGATACCTCTGTTGTTTGGGGGCTGATAAAGTAAAACTAAATAATCTAGTTACACTTGAAAGAACTGGTCTGTGTTGTTACTGAAAAGTGAAATAAGAAAACAATACAATGTAACCAAAATGTGATATATAGCCAATGTGATACATATCTGATATGTGATACATAGCTATGCAAACACATTTTAAAAGTTGATTTCTTAGAACACTTGTCATGCTATAAAATGTATTGTAAACATAGCACTTTTTTTATATATATATAGTAAACATAGCACTTTTTTGTACAAAAAAAGACCTTTACTGGATAATACGGTCTTCAAGCTTTTTTGGATTGAAAAACTATTATCATATTATTTTTTGGATTGAAAAACTATTATCATAATATTCATTATGGAGCACCATAAATTTACAATGGAAATTTTTGGAATATGAAGACATTAGAAGTTAGTGTAAACCAAGTACTTCAGTCATGAATGCCATTAAAAAAATGTAATGATATTGGCCTGAATTTTAATGATATATCATCCTGAAGCTTCCCTATGGGTGTTCTGTTATAGATCCCGATAACCATAGGAAAGAGATGTCATTTACTGAGAGACAATGAAGTTAAGGAATGTTAAGTGCCTTGGTCAAATCCGTACAATACAGGGTTGATCCTGAAGTCTCATAGAATGTTTCTGGGATGTATTTTTCTTCCAGTTACTATTAAAGACATTTTCTCTGTCTTATTCAAAAAGGTGCTTGTTTCCAAGATCTATACTGAGTAAACTACACACAGAAAGAATTAGTGCATTGCTACAGGAAGAAGGCAAAGGCTTACAGGCCTCACCCTGGTTTGACCCGCCTTTAAACAAAGATTTATGAAGAATGTTGGCCTTAATCCTAAGGAATCTGCATCAACTCTCCTGCCAACTCCATTTGCTATGTGCCCCGCCAGCATCTCACCCCATCCTGTTGTCTACCTGATATCAGGTGGGAAAACAGACAAAATGGGGTGCAGACAAAATGGGGTGCTTAACCAAACCCACAAAGGGTAGCAGCTGGCCCTTTAATGTCAGCCACACACCAGGTTCTTCCCAGCCCACATGCAGTAGCAAGACCACATAAACCTTAAAAGGGGGGCAGAAACAAATTTACTTAATAAAAAACATATGAGACAAGAGTCTCTGAGGGGTACAAGGGAACCCCTTTGGTAATCATACCACACAGCCCAGTCTCTAGTGCAAAGCGCACATGGCTGCAACAACCATGTGCAGCCACAAAATGGTGACTGCTCCACTTTATGCCAGATACAGGAGTAAGATGGCTCCACCGCTCCTTCTTCAAAGACAGCTTCACTCACTCCAAGCCAGAAGAAGCCAAGATGGCGTTGTCGATCCTTCTCCGAAAACAGGAGATTCAGATCCAATGAGGAGAACCAGGTCGGCGTCCTCAATTCTTCTCCGAAAGGCACAACTCTAGCATTCTTTCAGCTCCAACTCCAAAGCGGCCCAGCATCAGCAAAACTCCCTTGATACAGCAACACAGCAAACTCTCCTCAGTTCTCCAGAAGACTTTCAAGCTTCGCAGTTTCAAAATTCAACCAAGTTCTCAAGTACCACGTTTCCAAGACAGCTCACACAACTCACAAGTTTCTCCAGCATGCTTCCCCAGGATCCTCACCGGCTCAGGCTGGGAATGGAAGCCCACAGCCTGGCTTCCTTCCCTTCCTGCTGCCCCACATGGCAGCAGCAGCTCTGAGGTCTCCCAACCTCCCTGCTGCTTCCTCTCTGCTCCTTACTTCTCCATTCTCCTCTCTGTACTCTTCTCTCTTCTGTTCTCTACCCTTCTCTTCTCTGCTCTGTTCTCCTCTCTACTGTCAGTCTCTTTCCCTGTCTTTATCTCTGTCCCCTCCCTGATCCTTTAATCCTCTTTTTGTGAGAGAAGGCTTAACTTCCTTTCTCCAAGTCTCCACCCACCAATGCTAATATTATAGCTCTTTTAATACATCAACACCAGTCCTGAGGGCCACAACCCCCTAACATACCTTCACTCCTGACCACCTTCAAAGCCTTTTTTGGTGTGTTCCTCCTCTCACCTTATTCCCTCACAACCTGTTCTCTTCTATCTTGACATCGTTTGGACTGTGTCCAAGAGTTTTTCTTCCCTCTCTTCACTTCAGGATCCCTGAGCAGCCCTGACTGTTTTGACCAAGTCATCCCTCAGGCTGTCCCTGGAGCACCCGGTGCTGAGTAGCTAAGCCAATTCCAACTCCTTGTCTTTGTTCTGAAAGTTGTCTGGCTAAAGAAAAATAAAATCCATCTCCTGGTGACCTATTCTCAACTGTTGATTTCATGTGCTGATATGTTTGTGTTGTTTAGCAAACTCTCACAGAAAATGTTATCTAAATGTCACTCTGCTATCTCTGGGGTTTGCTGGACTTAATATTTAAGCCTTAAACTTAAACTAGAGCTGAGAATTCAGATTAGTTCTACCTACATATGGCCTTTGTAGAAGCTACATGATTTGATTTTATCCAGTGGTTCAAAATGGAGAAAAGTTTCAATACCCAAAATACTGTCAGTAGCCAGATGGTAGCTGAGAGTTGTCATTTAGTTTGTCCTTGGTGATTTCTTGCCTGAGGACATATGTGTCGGTGTGCATATATGTGCATGTTTGTGTGTACACATAGCTTTTAAAGGTGTGCCCACTAGAGAGACTGGTCTCCTTAGGAAGATAGAAATTCTGATCCTCTCAGTGGATGCGTGATATGTAGTGGGTGCAGATCTCAAGTTCAGAGCAAAGTAGATGACAAAAAAAGAGACAGTGACATAACCCAAAGGCTAGCACAACCAGAAGCCATTGCCAGCCCTGGGTTGGACGGACTACAGGTATTGGTATTTATCAGTCCAGAAGATAGGGCTCTCAGACAGGGTCCGAACAGAAGAGGTAGTCTCTGCCCTATGGCTTAGAATTTTAGAAGCCAGCAAGTCACTGCACGATGTTCTGAAAGATAAAAAGAAAGGAATAAATGCTGAAGCTTTTCTCCTGCTTAAGTTTCCAACAAAAAAGGTAGGCTTGCAGGGATATGTGTATCCCTGATATATGGAACAGAACAGGGAATAGAGTTGAGGGTGAACAGTTAAATGATAATCTGCTAAATCACTCAGGGTAAAGCCTAGAATCTTCATTTTTCAACATATTGCCTAAATAATTCTCATAACCTTTCCATAAGGCAGAAAATTCCTTACCTTGCTAGGATCTCATATTAGGCTGCATGAAGCAAAACAACTTTATAGTCATCAAATTTGACATTGCAAAGATACTGATTTTTTTTAGCTTTCCTCCACCTCTTACATTTTTAAACAAATATGATAAATTAAACACACGAATGTATGACAGATTCTCATTTAGTCAGGGTTTCTCACTTTTCCAAAGTCCCTTTGGACCAACAGTCCAAAATGACACTGGACGGTAACCCAAAAGTTACAGAGAGAAGTGAGTTCACTTAAATTTAGCTCCACAGTGTAGAACAACTAATTCAAGCATTCATCATTAATAATGTCTATAATTGATGGCTGAAAATAGACTCTCAAATAAGAATAATGTTCAAAATTATCCTTATATTAAAGGTGAGCTGTTCAGTTCACGAGCATGCCCACTAGATGTTCCATACACCTTTGCTTCTTATCTCGTTTCTGCTCTAAGAACATATTTAATCCTTTCAATTTTAAACTGCCTCCCCTAGTTAACACACATGCAGTTTTGGGTACAGGAATGGTCTATGTGTGTGAGTATACAGGAAAAAGATGTATAGATATTTGATTTAATCTGGTGGAACTCTATGAGAAATGAAGTCAAAATATCTTGGCTATATTGACTTTAGTTGTTCCAAGTATAAGGACTGAGAACTGTGCCTTTGTTACTGAATTGATATGTAGACTAGGAAGAGAAAAGAAGAATATAGAATTAGCATAACAAGGAAATAAATATACTTAAAATAAAGCTGTTGCTCTTTATAGATAATAAGGATTTGGAGAAGTCAAGTATTAGATTCACCAAGAAAAGTTGAGTCATCTTTAATAGCTAATTAGCTCTTTTAATATAAGAAATTTACATTATTATAAATAGAGTTCTGCATTGCGATACCCCAGATTTGTCTCATTAAAACCATGGCAATGATTGATAATCACCCTTGAGTCAATTACCCTTTTCATCACTGGTTTCATGGTATGAATGCAAACTAAAGGGAGACCTGCTTATGCAGTAAACGATGTCACATTTCCAGAGCTTCCCTTTCCAGATGACCTTGTATAACTCTCACAAATTATCTTGTCTAAAATGAAAAGTTTGCCATAAGTTTACCAACTTCCTGGAATCTACAGTTCAATGAGTCTATGACATAAGAACTTACCTATGTCCTATAAAAGTAAATTGGATCCTGTATTCATAATCTACTGCCAATCATATGGAATGATTTGCTGTTATTTAAACACACTCTGTATTTTCCAACATTTGTACTTTTTAAAAACTCAAATCTTATCCATATCTGTCAAGTACCACTCCACTTTTAAAGCTGAATTCAAATTCCAACAATTTCAGTGCCCTTTCAATTGATCCAGTTAGATCCACTTTTCTCTGCTTTCTGATCTGAGAGCTTGAATGTCATATATACCTTTCCAGTTTTAAATAATTTTAACAATTTATTAATTGAACCAGAGTTTATTCAATGGTTAGGGTTTTTCCTAATCATCATTGTATCTCATAAGGTTAGTTCATAATTGTTGCTAATAAATATCTGATGAATTAAATAGTTTTATAATTCCTTTGCTTAGTTAACCATTACATTATGTGATAGGCAGTCTCCAAGATGGTCCTAATCATCCTCACCTCCTGGCATCAATACTTCTGTTAGTTACTTTGCATCAACCACAGATCAACTGTGGGTCAACTGAACTCGTGGGAATGGTAATGGGTGACTTCTATGATTAAGTTATAAAAAACCTGGTAGCATCTGCTCGCTCTATTAGATATCTTGCTCTGGAGGAAGCAGTCACCAGGACGTTAGGCCACTGTCTCCAATCCTGTGGAGAGTTCATGTGGAGAGAAAGTGGGACTTCCTGTCAACAGTTAATATCAAATTGTCAGTCATATGAAAGTCACCTTGTAATCAAATCACTGATTGAAATCCATCAAAGACTTGTAGCCTTAATATTTGTCTACAGTAGTAGGAGGCTGTCTTCTAACCTTCTAGTCAAGCCATTTCAAAATTTCCATACAAAGCAATGGTTATTATTGATATGAAATATTATATTTGGTGATTATTTATTATGTAACCATAGATAACCTGTCCAAATTTCTTCCTCCTCCCTCTTCCATGGGTGGGTGAATGACACGGAAGAGGAAAATAGGCCTACCATGAAATCTACTGTGTAATATCAACATTAATAATGTCATTATTAATATAAGTTATTTATATCATCAATATGTTATTGGTATATTGAAAATGTTAGAAAGATTGTTATATCAATTCTAATTAATAATTCAAATTATATTATTGTATATATAATATAATATACATTATTAATATAAGCCACTGATATATTAAAATGGCAATAATTATATTATTAAAATACTTATATTTTGATCCCCACACTGGTAACAAATTTTATTAATTATTATTTTGAAATAATATTGCTCCTTTTTGAACCATGAGTTCAAATAGTTTTCTTTGATGATAAATTTCTTCAGGGTCAAATGATGAATATGATATTGGGCCATGATCCAAGGCAAAAATCTATCTTAAGCATTAAAAACTAGCACAAAGCTTTGAATTTCCTCATCTGCATAATTGATATAGTAATACTTAATCTCTAACAAAGGTGAAGAATTAAATGAGATAAAACTGTACAGTTGCCTAAATAATGTATAAGCAATAAATATCATTTTTTGTCTCTCTCCCTCACAAGTCCCAAAGTATTTCTACCATAGTAAGTCAAAGAAATGCCAGAAATCCAGTCCATCAGACAGAGCTCTTAGCTGCAGCAATCCCAGATGAGAAAATAGAGTCTCTATTTTCACCAGGACTAGAAGGGTCTCTGGCATCATGAAAATTGGGGGGACTCCTCTATATCTTGTGGAAGAAACAATACTTCAACTCAACATCATTTGTATTTCTCAAACTCATAATGGATATCTAGTAATACCAATGCTTTTCCAATGAGATTACAAACTTGTCTCCTTTGTATGTGAGAGAACAAATGGAATTTTTGCAGATGTGAGTTCCATTGACAAAGAAATGAGAACTCGGAAATGTTTGTTGCAACATACTCCTTATGCCTGACAACTTGTTCTGGTATTAAAACATTTCTTCTACAGAAAAAAAATCTCATTACAACCAATTGAAGGTGAGTTATATAGAATTAAGTCAGACAAGTAATTATCTATGGTTTTTATTTTTGTTCTTTTATTAAGAATCAAGGAATAATCCTTTCTACGAGAGAGATAAAATTCATCACATCAATGTGCTAAGGTTGGATTAGTTATGTGTGGTTGATCAGAAAAAATATTCATTTACTGAAAATGTACCCTTACCATTAAAGTACTTTCTACAATGTTATTTTAACTTGCAATGGTTCTTTTAACCATCTTATAACTTTCCACAAAAGAATAAAAGATGCATTGAAACCATCCTGAGTGACTTTGACATGAGAGTAGTTAGTGAACTTAATCACTTTAATGTTATCTGACAATGCCCCCCTTGAACTGAGCAGTGAGAACAGCAATGCCAAGTCATGGTAAATCTCAAGATTTTTCAAGGAAGCAATATGGGTCAAATTGGGAAGAAGCTTTATAGATAGACCACAGGTATTTCTTTGTAGAAGGTCCAGTTGTATACTGGAGACATTGTGCCTATAAAGATTGCCTTGCTTAATGGAAACCAGGAGGATGAGGCCCCTGGATGTCTATTTCTGAATCAGAGAAATCAGGAGTTTTGGCCTGAGTTCAACAAAGATATCTTTCTCTTAGCCAAAGTATAGGCTGTAGCCACCCCCACACACATGTATTTGGTCTGCAGTTAAGTTTCCAATACTACAGATTTTGATGGACAGGAATCTATCATGAAGGAGAATCAAGATATTAAAGAAACCCTTTATAGTCTTTAACCTTACATTCCTCTGAGCTACATAAACTCAGATCTATCCCTGTTGATATACAAAAGAAACATTTCCTTATATTCTAGTTGCCGGTCTTAAGCTCCATTTAGCGTCCTTGTAATTGAATCATATGTATTTTTGTGAAATACCTAATCCTTCACCAACTGCTCAGTTTCTTGTTCTAACCTCTTTGGAAGCTAGAATCATCAGGCACTGAACACTTGGACAGTTGGGTGTTGGGTTTTATACCTTAAGTAAAAGCTGTCAGTTCACAATGGTTTCATAAATATATGCTATAAAAAGTTTGAGCAGGCCTCCTGTTTGCCTGTAACCATGAAGGTGTTTCTTTTCACAAATCTTTTCCCATTGCAAAATGGCAGTGGCAGCTCTATCTACTTGTGTCTCTGCAAGCACCTTTGTTCTCCTTTCCTTTTTTTTTTTTTTTTTTTTTTATATAATAAGCCTGTCCTTTGGGTATAAAAGATGTTGAGAAAAACTGATATATATAAGTTTCATTTAAAAATCTGAGACCTATCCAGGTTAATTTTCTTGAAGCAATTTTCTATCTAGAATATTAGGCCCTGTCTGGATATTCTGTCTAGAATATCTGTGGGGCTGTGATACAGTCTACAGTTTCATTTTTTTTTATTATCTCTTTTCTACTAAGATAAAGGGTGAATGATGGGCACAGATGTAAGTAATGTTCTTGAGAGCTAGAGAAATTATTTCATATTAAACAAAGAGAAAGATGTTTCTTTGCTGATTACAATGCTGAGCTTCACATTTCTTATTTTTTTATGTAAAATGTTTAATGTTTTTAATGTTCTGTCTTGTGGAGCCCCTGATTATATCATTAGCAGATGTGTTACAAAAATTAAGCATCAATTGAACTTTTCTGAATTACAAATATTCTTAGATTCTGTTTTCAGAATATTACAATTTAACTTTGTGATTTCTGTTGGAAAGATAGCTTATGGGTTTTGTTTTTATTTCATTATTCTTTTAACAATTGCATTTCATCCACTTAGCTATCTCTATGACAATTTTGTTTTGATGAGAGGAGATTGCCCAGTGTAACCACATCACAGTAATTGGGGCAGTTAGCTTTTGATGAGTCCTAGGTTCTCAGCACACAAAGGAAGCAGAAGAAAATAAAGGTGAAAGCATCATTTTGCATTCAAAATGGTTCTGATCTAAAGCAGATTGAAACATTTACATAAAAACATCAGTAAAATTATGTGGTTGCTTTCTATTATATTTGATAAAGCATTTGTAAAACTAAGAATGCTTCCATAAAAGTCTGTTGTAAATATAATGAAGAACCCAGATAGTTTAGAAAATCTGTGTTGGATTTTCAACACATACAAATATATATATGAATATGCATATTTTGTGTGTATTTATATACATTCTTATGGATGCATAAATATACACATTCACTTGTAGTTATGCCTGTAAAAACATATATGTAATGTCTTTTGCCTAAATTATTTTCTTATATGTTCATGTGTAATTTTGTAAAATTTTACCAGAACTACTTTAGATAAAATGTGAAATACCAGAGTAAGTCACCTTTTCTTCTCATTATCCTCAAAAATCTATCTGTTACCCTCTATTTAAAAATATATTTCACATCATTGTGATCCCTGGAGGCCACCCACCACCTCCCCTTCCTAATCACTCCAGCTGGTCCCCTCCCACAGTTGTGTACTTTTGTTTGTCCATATATTAGTGAAACCATTTAGTTTCTGTCTTTTTCCTTCTGACTTGTTTCTGCCAATATGATTTCTTCTAGGTACATCCATGTTGCCAAAAGAGCATAAAATTTGTCATTTTTAATTGATACATAATATTCCATTGTTTATATATAAACACATCTTTTTCATCGAGTCATCTGTCTTGGGGCATTTGGGTTGTTTCCAGGTCCTTGCAATTATAAATAGTGCTGCAGTAAACAAACAAAAAAAAAAGCACAGGGTCCCTTTGTACCCACATTGAGTTCTCCTTTGGGTAGATCCCCAGAACAGTGATTGCTAGGTCAAATGGTAGTTGTTCCTTACACTATATCTCCCCAAGAAATAATGAAAACATCTTTTAGGAAAAAAATAAAAAATTAAAATTAAGAGCAAGGATTGTTGAATCAGACTGATTAATTTCAAATCTCTTTATTACCTTGGGAGATGGATTCATTGACCCCAATTCTCAACTACCACTACTGACACTCTTGGAGTCAAAAAGTGCAACTTCTTTTGGCCCATGGTGGGACAAAAAAAAGAATTTTTGTGTTCTTGCCAAGGCTAGGTCTCAAGAAACCTTGTGTGTTTTCACTTTTTGTTCTTCTCACTTTGCCATGACCATGGGAATATCTGCTGCACAGTTTGTTAGTCCAAAGAGAAATGAGAAACAATTAAAGCAGAAATTAAATAAAACTGCATACTTTCTCAAGGTAATTTGTGAGATTTTAAAGCATATCAAGTGTAACCCTCACTGGTTACATCCATAATCTGTGTCTCCACACATGTTCTTTGGAAATATTTTTGTCCTTATGAAGAAAAGAAAATACCCATTTTCAACAAAACCTTCTGAAACCTGTTAAAATATTAATTTTGATACTTAAAAAGAAATATAGCATCATGAAAACTCATATTTGTGTTTCACTTTTAAGCTTCTCAAAACTTTCTGTCCTTGTGCTCTCGTGTATCCTCACATCATGCTTGTGAGGTAGAATGATTTTATCTGCATTTTTCATGTTACTCTTGATATTGGGTGGCCCACCATATGCTGTGAGAAAGAGAATGAGCTGAGAAAAAGGTAGTATACAGCATGAGGAGGCTGAGAATGACAGATGCCCAGTCAGTGTTTGGGCAACAGGATCCTTGTATGTTAAGATGTAGATCATTCATAATGTGTCCAACTAGACACCGAGAAAACAGCAACAACAAAAAATCAAACAAGTGGTTCCATTCTAACCTTATTTTCTTCTACATAGCAGACGTATAAGACAAAACTCATAGAGAAAACAAGAAGCTGAGGAGAGAGGAATTAATAGAAACAAAGTAGCTGTATTAGATTCTGGTGGGAAGGGAAGATGCAAAGTCTCTGGGAAAAAGACCCTACGAGAAGAGTCAATGAGATGAGGAGTCAGGAGCAAAATTATTTCCATAGCCACAGGGTCTCAATTGGCCCCAGAGCACAAGATCAAGCTTTATTTTGATGCTGCCTTTCAATGTTAAGGACCATTGTCAATATGGGCCTTGTGACCAACGGATCCTAGAAGAGCTGGGTATGCAGGGGCTTGCTACTCACTCACTAAGTGTGTCTAAGGTATGAACTGAGAAAGCTGCAAAAGTAATAATCATAGTTTTTGGAGTAATAAAATTCCTAGAAACTTCCGATTTAAACCCTTTTATTTCGAGGATGAGAAAATTAAAATTTTGAACAAGCCTTATACTTTCATTATTAAGACACAGAACCAGTGAGTCAAAAGCCCAGAAACTTCCTTAAAAATAAAAGTGATCGAGCATTTTATTGATTGTCTTGTTATTTTGGGTATTGTAAATAATTCTAGTTTTAAATTTTATTTTATTCATTGTTAAGCTTTCATAAAAGAGATGTGTAACTCAATAGCTGAATGAACAAATCTTTTAACTGATAGATTGATCAGTAGAAGATAGATGACAGATTGATAGAGAAAGGGGGATGCAGAGAGGCAGAGAACTGTAAGTGGTCTGGATAGACTATGCACTCCAACACTCTGAGTCATATGATGCTATGCCTCATCTGCCCCAAAAGTTTGGCTCATTTCTCAAGAAATCTGCATGTGATCTTGCTTAGTAAGGTAGACAAATTATCCTGAATATGAAGCTTCATTGCCCAAAAGAGTTTGTGTAGAAGATACCTTTATTCTCAAGCAGAGTTAATTAGTAGAATAAGCATCAGGAAAAGAGATAGGAAACAAACCAAATTTTTATCTCTATCCTCTTCTCAGCACCTGATGGCAGGGAGTTCACCATTTAACCTCTCTGTGCTGTTCTTACTTTATTTATGAAATGCAATCATTCATCCTTCCTCCACTCTCAAGGCAACACGTGTAATAGTGAATTAACTGAGGTAATGGACATGAAAAACACTTTGACAATCAAACAGAGCTTCCTGCTGGTGCCAACTGGCATTGTTATTATGCATTTATTGCCATCATTTCCTGATTCTAACTGACTGTTAGAACAATTTCATAGAAGGCAGGAGTTTATTTCTCAAAGTTAACTGTAAGCTCTTATTTAGATAAAGTATGATGACTGCTCTTTCAAAATGTGCACTATGCACAGAGTAACATTTTTCACGTGGACAGTTTACAGCGATTCATGTTCATGTGTTGGTATAGTTATGTTAATTCTGTATGATATTTTCCTTCCAGTGTTTTTGCTTTTGCAACAGCATAATAAAGTGACTTCTGCTAAATAAATAAGCCTGTTCACAGTAACTGATACTTAAGTGAATTTATGCTGGAGGTAGTTTGGTGTTGCCGACTAAATTAACTAGCTGAAAATCCATTAGCTTCAAGGCTCCAGATGGGTATTTAGGATAATTTCTGATGTACAAATGTAAAAGTCATGGTAGAATTTTCTTTGGCATATGCATAGAATTTCTACCAAGGGCCCATTTTAAAAATCAGTATCGTAATAATTACATCAAAGCAAAAACAAAGCATTTTGGAAATGCTCAGAAAACTGCAACTGCAAGTCCAGTCACTTCTGCAAAATGAAAGCTGTGTATTTAGCAGCCGCAGTTTTCAATGTTCCCTGATCTCCTTGGATCTTATGGCAAATCATGCTGTAACTTGTACTGATGAGATATCAGTATTGCATGTGATTCATGATATTAAAGTAGGAATAAGGAGGGTCCTCTGATGATTCACTATCCCCACTCCTGTATATATGCATAATCTCAATTCGACCCTTCTCAAACCCCCTTAACTTGGGTATTTTTTCTTGCCAAACATCATTCTATAATGCCCTGCCATCTGCCTGCTGATATATGAGTAACAAAAATTTACATTTCTTAAAGTGAAAAAATGAATAGGAGCCGAAACCTAGAACATGTAGACATTTGACTATTGCTGCCTACAAAAGGATTGATGGAATCACTCAGTGAATCAATAAACCAGAACTAAATTTGGTGACATTATACAAATCCCCTATGAGGAGATGCTCTGCCAAGTGTTATGAGAGATGCTAGAATGGTATAATTATGAGGTTCTTGCAGTTGGGAAGCTTCTAATCCAATTGGGAAGCATGGTAATCACATAAAATGCCAACATCAGCCTATCAAAAATCCTTCCTTTCCCTTGGTACCTTGTAATTATTGGCATTTATTGAGCATTTGTTATGTGCTGAACATGTGTTTATTGTTTATAAGTTGTTTATTGCTTGCAGTACTTTTGTGAAGTAGGTGAAAATATAATCCCCATTATATGGACATGAAAACTGAGCAGTGGTGGAGTTAAATAATTGGTCCAATGTTATGCAGCTAGAAACTGGTGACAGCAGGATTTGTAAGCAAGCTCAGAGCCTGCATTGTCTACCTGATATTGTATAATTTGTGTCAGTACTTATTTCCTCTGTCCAAAAAAATCTCCTTGAAAACAGGAAAATTTTCCCTTACTCATCTTTTGTCCTCTATAATCCCTCTATTGTTTGCATAATAGATACATTCAATTCCATATTTAGTGCCAGGTCAATATTTGATACACTGTGACTTGTGAAAGGATTAATTAAAAACTTACAGGGCAATACAAAAATGTTTCTTTAATGAATGGTTACATGCTAACAGCATATATTCTTATCAGCAATATCATCATATAAAATAAAATTTTATTGGAAACATAAAAGACTTGTGAAAGGATTAATTAAAAACTTACAGGGCAATACAAAAATGTTTCTTTAATGAATGGTTGCATGCTAACAGCATATATTCTTATCAGCAATATCATCATATAAAATAAAATTTTATTGGAAACATAAAAGCAAGTAGTTGAGAGATTATTCTCCATCATCATATAGTGTTCTAATAATTACCTAAATATTAAGAGAGATCATACCTGATAACACTCATTTACACTGTAGTGTAATCAACAAGAGAAAGCATTGGTCTTAAAGTCAAGGTTTAACTTCATATCTCCCTGGAATCTCAAAATGTGACCTTATTTGGAATAGGGTATTAGCAGATGTAATTAGTTTAAGAGAAATTCCTACTAGTTTACAGTGGGCTCTAAATCCAATGACTGGTGTTCTAAGAGGGCCATGTTTAGAACCACTTATCAACTGCATAGAAATGCCCAGGGGGAGGAGTTAATCACTGAAAAAATACTAATTCCTGGGCACCACTCCAAGGCTGCTAAATCACAACATCTGTGGAAGAATTTAAGAATCAAACATTTTTACTTGGAGATTTGATACTTACTAAAGTTTGAAAACTATGACTCTAAGAAGTGTGAATATGTGCAAGATTTATTAGCTCTCTCTTTGGGGAGTACATCTTATGAGTGGTTGGGCACCAATGGGAATTTGGCATCTTCCCACTGCTGAACAGCTGCGTATTTTAAGTAATGCACCATGGAGTAATCCTACTTGTGACAATAATCTGCTATCAACACAGGGGAGAAGTGGTCATTATGAATAGGAGCACACTGGATAAGTAAGTGTGTTAAGAATTTGCAAAACTTTATTTTAACCTCCAACTTCAGTGCATACTCAATAAACAAACTGAAGTGTGGTTAAAGGTCCTGACTGAGATAGAAAACATACAGACGGGTGCATAATTAGAAAATATGGTAAACCAATATGATAATCCTGAGATCCTCAAGAGAAAGGGAAAATCGTGATAGAAGTGTTCTCTAAAAACCAGGACTTTCTCAAAGTAGACCTAGAGATGATCACTAATGACACTGTATTCTCAACATTGTTAAGAATAACAGGTACCCTTTACTCAGTGAAGACTGTATGATTATTTTACACACATCATCCCCTGACTACTCTAGAAAACCTATGATGTCAAATTTTGACTCTTTTTTTACCAACAAAAGTACTGATGTTAGAGAGTTAAACAATGCTGTGTATTTGACAATGAAAGTCACCAGGTCCATATACAAAGTCTAGACTGAGTATATTTTCTTTAGGTTCAATCACCGGGTGCCTTTCTTGTTAAAGTCACATGGCTATGACTCAAATTGAACCTTGTTATATAGATACTGAGTGGCACTGAAGGCACTGGAAAAATATGTGTACTTTTCCAGGAGCCCCAGTTTTACATAAATACTTAGAAGAAGATTCATCTTTATACTTAAACAAGCATGAACCTATAATTGAGTGGATTTTTTTTTAAAAATGAATGTGGTTTTAATATAAGAGACATGTGTTAGAGGAAACTTGACCAAAAATTCTTGGATCATCATCAGTGAACTGATGGCTCATTTAGATGTACATTTTATGCTACTTTATGATAAATGTTGTGAAATAGCTCCATGAGTTCCACACTAAACTAAGTAGGATGTCATGGACATATATATTAGTTTTCTATAACCAGCCCTTTTTAACTGATTTCCACATGAATTTGCCTCTTCGGTATATTCTGTAAAATGGAGGCATTCAGACACACTTATTTACTTGATGGAGCCGCAGTTGTCTCATAGTATCTTGACTTTTATTTCTACCGCATTTTCCCTGTGGGTGGCAATGAGAGTGTAGTTTGAGTCCATTTTAGCTGAACAAAGTCAATTCTTAATTGGGTGCCAAAGGAAAAAATTGATCTTCCCACCCCTTAGTAGGATCAAGAGCACCATAGCAAGTTTTATGTTGTTCATAATTTCTCTAAGTATGCATGGTTTTCTAAAAAGTTTCTATTAGCTAGTTGATAGCCACTGGCTAGGGAAGAAGTATGGCTAAAGTTTGCTGATTAGGATAGAAAACAATTTAAAATACATAGTAAACCAGCATGGTAGCAGTGAGATTGTCAATGTCAAGAAAAAATATTTAATTCTCTAGAAACCAGTACTTTTCCCAAAATGGAGCTCAACATAGCTAAAAAATTTATGACTTTTCCACATCCAGTTCTCCAAATATTTAACATGGGATTTAAGCACACTTTAAATAATTTGTTTTCCAGAATGTGTGTGTATGTTTCACAACTTAGAAATTAAGTTAAATAGAAAATAGAATCCTGGTTAAACTTTTTCAATGAACACATCATCAGTGCCTCTTTCCAAATACTTTTTGTATCTGGTATGAGAATTAAATCCTGGAACCCCCCTGCAAGCTTGTCAAAAGTCTAACATAGGAATCTGTTTGTTTTGAAATAATAAATCATCCATTTAGGTCATGGGACAAATTCATTCTTTAGTTGGGAAGTTTAGTGTGGACTTTTGATAATGTTATTTTAAGAATGTGTCTCTTTAAGCAATTGAGTAATCTAAACTATGCCAATATGCCAATTACACTTGCACATCTTTGTAAATTGGGCACTTCCTTGCCTGTTTGGATGATTTGATATAATATTGGATACAGCACAGATGTGAATAAAGCATCCTTTTCCTGCTAAAAATGCAAACAAAGTCTTTATTTTTACTGATCTTAAATTTTGACCTATAACTGGCATTGAAAACATCAGTGAAAACCGGGTAACAGCAAATGCAGGATTTAACATCACAGATGCCAGAGCAAAATTAAGTCTAGAAAATAGGTTTTTGAGGGATTACAGCAGCAGATGTTATATAACAGGACTCAGTATAATGGGTGGGACAGCTGCAGGCTATTTTCAGAAAGCTGTCATTATTTTACCTCTATTAAAATAATCTTAGTGGATACCTGGCTATTATTGCTCTATTTTCCATATGCCCCCAGGAGTTAAAAAAAATGGCATGCAGGTGACGTATCTATGCTCAAGTCTTGTTTCCATTTTGTTTGTTTGTTTAATCGTCTATTCTTTGGTGACTTTTTTTTGTTTTGCTCAAAAAAATAGCTTTACTACTAGTATAATAATTATTATTTTATTTGCAGTGGTTGGATGATCTGAGTTTATAAATATGAGATCACATTATCTCAGAGAACATCATGTTTCAATAATGGTTAATCCTTTTACCATTCCATTCCCTTCCCTGACATGGCTTTAAAATGTTCAGTTCATTGAATTGAATTATATTTTTAAGATAGCAATATCTAAAGGATAAATACTTTGGAAGTTCAAAAATATATTCGTGTATGTATCTAGTGTGTGTGTGTGTGTGTGTGTGTGTGTGTATGGAGAGAGAGAGAAACATATGTGTGTGTTTACCAAAGATAGTCTATGGATCTCTAATTGCCTACCTACTTACCTAATTAAATCATGCAAATGTACCAACATACCAAACACACTAGCTCTTTAAGTCCTTAATTTTTGCCTGAAATAGAGGTCCTTTTCCCAAGAAAGAAGTGTGCCAAGGAGTACTTGAACCTACTCTCTAAGCAGAGCCAATATAGCTGGAGGATTGGTGATGTCTGGGAGAAAGAATATTGTTTCTCTGTATATACAAGCATACTCATTTTATACAGTTCATCTAATTAAAGACCATGTGACTGAAGTGAAAATTAAATGAAATTTTGCAGGGTTAACTGGTTACCATCTCAAATCCCTCAAGGAAACTTGACAACCTTGGAGGTGTTTTCTGATAAATACTTGAAAAAAAGTGATTGACAAGAGATTCAAAATTGTCACTTTATTTCAAAGCCACCAGGGTAGGGGCAATGTGGTTTTTAGAAAGATGATGTGCGGTGTGGAAGTAACCCAAAGTAAGATGGAGGAGAAAAAAAAATGTTATTTCTTCCAGAAAAAAAAAAGTCGTGTCAATATTTTAATTTTTGACCTTGAATAGTCTTTCTTTGGGGGGGGGGTCCCTGAGTCAGTGAGTTGTGGTAATCAAGTCAGGGAGTTGTGGTAATCTGGTCATTCAAAGCTTACTGCTCTGGTAGAACCTTTTTTCTTTACATAGATTGGTAAGTGCAAAGCCTACAAGAGGATGTCTCTCCTAGAGATATATAGCTAATGGAGCACATGTACCTTTACCTGGCATTTAAAGAATGTTGATATGAAATGGCAACTAATAAACAAAAATGCAAAGTAACAATTTAAAATAATTGAAGTTAAACCCTGTAAAGAGAGGATAGAAGGTGATAGAAGGACAAAGGGAAACATGTCTCTTTACTTTTCTCTTATTATGAATACCATACAAACCCATCTACACCTGGGCACACACAAACACACACACACACACACACACACCTCATTTTGCCACCACCCAGGTCTCTGGGAGCATTTTGGATTTGCTTTGCTGCTTCTTACTGTATAATACATGAATATACAGGAACTGCTTGAGTGCTTCCTTTGTTGGGCTTTGCCTTTTGAACAATAAGAATTTTCTTGCTGAATATGAAAGACACCAACTTGAGCAAAACAGCTTTTGTCCTCACAAAATGTTCTTTCAGATGATAAGTTCATGAGCCTCTTTTGAACTCTAAATGGCATCTGCATTGAGTGTGAGATGCTAATGGGAATATGGAGAAAATGAGACCAATGCACAGGGCAGTATTCACTAATACTCATTCTTCTGAGTCTTGTAACCAGGCATCACTGCCACCCTGTGACTTGTCATAGTGTTCCAATTTTGAGGAGATATTTGTATTTCCCCTGAAGATGACTTATTTTCCCCCAAGGTGGTTGTGATTTGTTGGCTTTCTAAAGCACTATCCTCCATAGGCAGCTGCATAAGCAGCAATGAATGACAATTCTTCCTTGAAATTTTTAATTACAGTGACAAAAAAAGGAGTGATTATTAACTTTTGTAGTGAACCACCTCTGCAGATGTTCTTAATCAAATAAAAGAAAAAAAGAAACAGAATGTTCTCAGAGGCATGAGTAGGGCATATGTAATAGGGGGTTGCAGCTGGGTTCCCAGGGTTGATGGGGGTGCTGCGTGAGCTTGATCAACAATAGCTCCATCACTGAAAGGGCAATTTCATGTCACAGACTAGAATGTGAAGAAGAACTTGACTCAAAATACCTATTCTCAGCAATGTCTACTCAGTTTAAGGCTACTAAAACTGAGGGCACCAAGCAAGTGATAGCAAAATATGAAAAGGTTGCATTACCTTTTCTCAGTTAAAAGCTGACTAACATGAAATTAACCTTTGACAGGCTGGGTACTGAGGGAATAAAGTGATATATAAGCAATTTTATTCTGACTTCATGATTTGAGTTCTCCCAGCATCAAAATCTAAGACAAGGATCAGAGTGAAATGATTAAGTGAATTAAGGATGAAATAGAGTAAACTTCATCTCAGAGCAAGTAATCAAGTCACCACGCTAAACAACCAAAATTATATTCCACCTGAGAATTCTGGTTTTGCCACTTTTTGAAAACTTAAAGCTCAATTCCTGCTGGTCTTTGTTTGAGAACTGCTGGGCTGAGATGCACTAAGTCTCCAAACTCACCACATAACACATAGGTGAGCAGACTCCCCCAGCACTAAGGAACTCTTCATTCAAAGAATGCAGGTTCTTGGATACTTTCTTATTTCTACTACAAAGATCTGAGGCCGGCTGGGCCAGCTACACCTCCAGACGAAACCTTCAGAACATGTGGACTCACTTATCTTTCGAGCATGAATATGACCCACATCTTACCAAAGGAAACCCAATATTCTTATACAAAAAAGATAAAACTAGCATTAGGAATAAGAAATACTTATAAAGAAATGCCTCCAGTCTAGATAGCTTCAGTGATGCTAAAACTATCTTGCCTTAATGTGTCACAACTACCAGGGCCTCAAACTCATCTGCAGAAGAAAGTAAATGATTATTGAGAAACTCATTTCCCAATGATGCTTGTCAGAGCTTCCATCTCAACACAACTATTCCTACTTTCTTTGGGTCAAAATTATATTTTTTCTTACTTTAAAGCCCTTTGACGATGACTCTGGCCTCTTTATCATTGAACACCCAAGCACAGAATGTCATTGCTCTTCCATGGGGGGGTAAGGGGGGAGGTAGGCAGGCCGCAGAATCAGCTGTTAGATCTCATGAGGTAGACCACATGTGTGATTGACTGGCTGTTGTCATTGCATTATTTGAAATGCTGCAGAAAGTGGGCATAACAGAAAATTATTCAGATTGCCAAAAGTAGAGCTTGTTGTCATGGATCAAGTTTTCTGGAAAGCAGATTGAGGAAGAGGTTTGTAAGCATAGGTTAATTAGACCATGTTTTTGATCAATATCTGGGGAGAAGCAGGAATAGAATGAGGAAGAATTTAAATAGAAGAGGGAGAATTTGAATACAGTCCTAGCAAGGACCTCAGTTGATCCCATGAGGAATTCTAAAGCTGGATATTGCAGTGCTTTGCTCAGGTTTCCATGACAATAGATCATAAGTTGGGTGGTTTCAACAACCACAGATACTTTTCTTACATTTTCAGAGGCAGGTTAAGGTGTTTTTAGGTTTGATTATTTCTAAGGTTGGTTTGTGGGTGTTCATCTTCTATTTATGTTTTTTACATATGTTTTTCACCATATGTTTACAGATGGTTTTCCCTCTGTGCCAATTTATGTCCAAACTTAAGTTGTTGTAAGGACATCAGTGATGTTTAATTAGGGTGAACCCCAGTGATTTCATTTTAAGTTAAATATTGATTGAGATGCCCTATCTCCAAACACAGTCTAATTTTTTGAGCTACTGGGGCTAGGACTTCAATGTATGGTATTTTGAAGGAGGCATAATTCAACCCATAATTAATGAGAAACGATATCAGAACCTTAATTTCTATATGGGTGCATCATTAGATACAGGTTGGCTTCAGAGGAGAGAACCAGTCTGGAGATAATGTTCCCCTAACTGAGAACAATGCTCTCAGAGCTGCCAGCCACCAGCCCCTGCAGTAACATGAACATTGTGGTACCTTAGAAAAGAAGGCAGTCACCCAGGACAGCACCCTCTCTGATGGAAAATCTTTGGCTGGCATTTCACCCAGAATAATCTCCTTGATTACAGGGGTGGGCAGGATGTTCTAGCATTGACAACTTCAGGTCCTAAACCCCTAACTCCATGACTGTTCTATACTGAGCATGTGGAGCAACTTCAAGGATCACAGCAGATGTGTCACTTGCCAGGGTGTCAAGTTTTGATTTTGATCAATATTAAGTTATTGATTTTGATCAATATTAAGCAGTTTGGAAATAAACTTGTGCGAATGAGCCCCCAGCTTATATCAAAAGAACTCCTGGCTCTTCTGATACATGACCATTTAGTCTTACGGAGCTGAAGAAAAGTCAAGAGGAACAATTTATCAAAATAAAACAAGAAGACTCTGGAGTGTGCTTCCATGGTATAATGACAGATATACTCAACTTGCGAAAAGTCCCCCAAAATAAAGAATTCTCTTTATACATGCAGAAGTAATTCAAAATGCAAAACTGCCCTTTGAGTGTTTATGGATTAGAAATGTGCTCCAACTCATCCAAACCTCTCTGGAAACATGGAAAGAAAAATTTCCCATTCAGTAATTTTAAGCATAAAATGCTAGCCTCTGTGAAGTATGCAAATAGAACATACTTAATGCCATCAAGAACCAGAAGAATGATATCCAGTGACATTTGACAGGTATATTACAATAGCAGAGCAGAGACCTCTATATAGTCTTGTGAAATCTTTTCCATTACTACAGCTTGTATACTTTTTTCTTCTTTCTCTCATTGGCTGATGACAGATCAGAAAAAAAGAGCTGCCATATATATAATATGGGCCATTTTTGTAAATGCGTCTTTTAAGATAGAATTCCTCAGAAAAGCATTGGAATGAAGCAGTCGTTCAGCATACCAATTAGAAAAAAGGACTCCCATATTCTCTCTCTGACTTGTGCATTTTCTTGAACTGTTTCAAAAAACCAAGGTAGGAATAAAGAACTCACTAAGAGAACAGTGATGTTCCAACACTGAACTAGGCATTTTAAGTATCTTGTGAATAATGACATTACAAATTAATAACCAATATTTATGAAGTATTTATTAAATGCCCAGTGTTCATTAATCCATTTTTAGAGTTTATCTTATGTTTATTACTATCAACTGTAGCAAATAAGATTATAAGATTCTCCCATGTTTTCAACATCTTATGTATACACACCTACTCCCAGTTACGCAAATAATAATTGCAGAACTGCTATGAAGGGATTTTTGCAGATGCCATTAAGGTTCCAAATCAGTTGACCTTAAGATAGGAAGATGATCCAGGTGGGTCTGCCTTAGTGACAGGAGTCCTTTAGATCTAAATCTAGAGGTCAGATATGGAGGGATAGAGATATTCAAAACTGAAAAGTACTTCATATAACTTTTCTGACTTGAAGATGGAAATAGATATCTGGAAAGTAATGCAGGTAACTGGAAGCTGAGATGACTCTCCATCTGACAGTCAGCATGGAAATGGGAAGCTTTTTGCTGCAACGACAAGGAAATGAATTTTGTTCACAAGAGAAATAAACTTTGCAGTGGTTTTTTCTCCACAGACTCCAGATTAAAATGCAGTCTACTTGATATGTCCAAACAGAAAACCTAGTCACATCACATGAGATTTTGACCTACAGAATCATAAGCCAAAACACAGGAGTTGTTTTAAACCATGAAGTTTGTGATAATTTGTTATGCAGCAGCAGGAAATAAGCACACCAACATCACCATATCAGTGTTTATTTTAGACATGAGAAGAATGAGGCTGGGAAAACTTAAGTCACAGAGCTGGTAAATCATCAATTTTGGAACATAAGGAGCTGGTTTCATGGACATGACTGACTTTATCACGGGAGACAGAAGTCTAAGGTGCCCCCAAGATGTCCCCTTGTGTGTATACATCA
Source organism: Uropsilus gracilis (assembly GCA_004024945.1). Taxonomy (NCBI): domain Eukaryota; kingdom Metazoa; phylum Chordata; class Mammalia; order Eulipotyphla; family Talpidae; genus Uropsilus; species Uropsilus gracilis. Next base: position 95,397 of record PVHY01000230.1, read on the forward strand.
TTAAACCTTTCCTTGACTATTAGTGAACTCTGAGAATATGATGGCACAATCACACTCTGAGATTTCTACAGATGCAGTCAAAGCATTTAGGCTTTCAAGTTAATTAAAAAGGAGAGAGTCCTTGCAGTCTCCCATTTTAGAAGGAGTCCAGACTTTGGAGATGGAGAATGTCAGAGCCAGTCTTTCTGATCTGGAAGAAGGAAAACGCACCTTTCAGGGCCACATGGAAAAGAATTTCAGGTAACTCTCTCTAGAAGACAAATTTGATGTTGGTTGACAACAAGGAAGAAAAAGGATATGTTAGTCCTATGACTACAAGGAACAGGACTCTATCAATCACTTGAATGAGGTTGGAAAAGAACACTGAACCTAAACTGAGAACTGCATGCATCTAACAGATGGATAGCAAATTTCAAGACTACGGGCAGAAGATTCAACTCTATAGGTTATGGAATTTTGACCTACAGAAAGTAGGAGATAATAAAACTTGTTTCAAGCTGCTAAATTTATGGAAATTTGCTTTGTGTCAACAGAGAACAAACATGAGGAGAAGGGTACATTGTTCTCTTTCATTACACTTGGTAGGAGAAAATGGAATAGGACCCACACATCCCAAATTCTTGATTTTACTTTTATCAGTAGTAAGTTATCCCTTTGTTTCTGTACTTAACTCTGATTTACTCATAGCATCAAACACACTCCATTGCCCTGGTTTTCCAATCTTCTCAATGCTACATACATAAGTTAGAAGCCTACACACCTAAAACATATATAGAATAATAAACCTATATTACTTCAATTAATCTTTTTAAATCCTCTTATCTCATTTGAATCTGAAAGGTTCAAGACATTTTACATAATAAGGAATATGTTTTAAAGACTTCTGCAAAAACTATTTTAAACAGCATTGACACTTAAGTCCTGAAATTTAATTCACTTATTGGCAATAGTCACTGTTTTATGAAGCTCTCTCAATATACCAAGTCTGCACTGATGAGGCTGCTGGCTTGTTTTTTAGGAAAGTCATGACTTTGTCCCTACTGCCTATCAGGCTGTATTTACACAGGCTAGCCCTCCATGTGTCCTTAGTTACAGTGGTATTTGCATGCACACCAGGTCTCTGAAAATGTGTCATTTGTCATTGGGGAAGCAAATTACATTCATCAGAATCCATTCATTCTCTCAGTATCGCTGAACACAGGATAATCTTGACTGTGTCAGCTGCCCGAGGACTGGTAGCTATGAAAAATGGAGGTTAGCTGCAGATATTCCAAACCTTGCTCCACACTGTAACCCTCTTCAGGGGCAGTGAATATAATGCTGAAAAAAGATTGATAGAACTTAACTTACCATGTTTATGGGGTGTAAAACCCAAAACTGTAGATTAATGGATATCTTGGTGGAAAAAAAATACCTTTGCTCCTTTATGCCTTGATGGGTGAGTTATCCTTGACACCAGTGGAAATATATAGAAAGATTGCCTTTAGAGGGCCAGTTTTTAAAGGACTTTTTGACCTCTAAGTCAATGAAAATAGATTTTTGATTGTTGACCAAGGCAATCGTAACATAAGACTTTTAACTTATAAAAAAATGCATTGAAGTATGAACTACAGAAAAGAACAGAGGTCTTAAGTGCAACTCCTGATGAATTTTTACAAACTGAACACATTCATAAGGCCAGAATAAGGATTAAAAAGTTGAATCTCAGACATTCCTCTTTATTCCCTTTTCACCAACCCTCATCCCAGAATGATCGCTTTATTATTTTCTATGCCCATAGATGATTTTGTCAATCTCAATAATATTTTTGAACTTTATAAAAATAAATCACCCAATGTGTATTTTTATTACCTAAATTATTTTACCAAGTATTATAGTTGTTTGTATTATTGGAAACTTTTCAATTTCATTGATATGTAATATCATCCTGTATAAATAGTCACAGTTTAGCCACACTAACATTTATGGACATTTGAGGAGCTTCTAATAGGAAATATTAGAGATAGTACTGCTATATCATTGTGTTATGTGTCTTTCATGAATGTATGTGCATACTCTATTGGTTATCTTTCTAGGAGTAAACTTGTAAATTTGCTCATAGGGTATGAGCAAATTCAGCTGACTCAGTAGATATGGCCAAATAATTTCCCATAGTAATTTCATCAGTTTTATTCCCAAAAGCGAAATCAACAATTTTTGTTAATTTATGCCGTATTACCTTCTCATAAAAATTGACTCTTAATATAGTTTGGCTTATGAGCAGCATTATTGTTTCTGTTGTAAGACTAATTACTGAGTACCCCATTTAAAGCATCAGGACTTATCTGTCGTATAGTGAGCAAATATTCTCTCCAAGATGTGGAAGCCACCCAAATACTCCAAAACAAACAAAGGGATTAAAAAGTTGTAGTATATTTATACAATGAAATGTTACTCAGCAATTTAAAAAGCAAGCTCATGCCATTCACAGCAATGCAGATCAAGCTGGAAGGGTTTATGCTAATGGATATGAGAAAGAAAAAGATAAATACTAGTTTATCTCATTTATGTATGGAATATAGCTAGATATATCAAACAAAAGGACAAGAAATAGTCAAAAATAACAAGCTGACCAAAGAACTGAAACATATTGCAAGGAGGGGCAAAATAGGAGAGAGAGAAACGCAGGAAAATATGCGATTGGTCACAGGTGATAAGATGGCAGGAGAATTATGGGAGCTATAACAATGTAAGAAAAAAATTAAATATATTTTAAAAAAGCATTAGTGCTGAACTCAAGAACCATTGTACTCAGCATAGTATCGATAGATGAGGCAATAGTTGGTCATAATAAATGATTCGTGCCCTTCACGTAATTGTTTTCTATTTTGTAAAAAGCACCCGAAATCCTATATATAATTCTGTTCTCATATCTTCAAGAAAGCATAAAGAAGAGTCTTATGTTCTTCCTAAAATAGTTATCTTTTGGTTCTGAAACTGAACATCCTTGAGAAATATCTGCCATATACTTAAATTTAATCGAGTCAATTTGCTACATATTTCCTGCAGATATTTATGGACTTCCAAATATATGCCAGGACCTCCAACTTGTGCTGACTATGCAAATATGAGCATCACCACATTCTTCATAGGGTTCTGGTTTAAGGTGTGATGAGGACTATGTCAAATTGTTAATTCCTAAGATCATAATGTTGCCTTTTATATCACTTGCATTAGAAAGAGGTAGAAGAATACCATATTGCTGGCAATGTTTGATTCACAAAGCTGCAGTTTGGACAGGGTTCGACAAAAATAATTCATTTCTGTTCCATATGGCATTCATATGGTTTAGCTCAAAAGTGAAAACTTAGTAATGAACTTAATGTAGTGTGTACAGATGTTGATTTTTAAAGCATACACACCTGAAACCTACATAATGTTATAATGCAACGCTACTTCAGTTTTTAAAAAGGCAAGAGCTAAAGTCACCTGATGTCTATTCACCCTCACAGTCAGGGCTATTGACCAAAACAACTCATGTATTCTCCATGTGGTATTCTCAGCTTCATTATGGCATCGCAACCAGGTACTTGAGTAAATCTCCTGTAAGAACCAGTCAGAAGCCATAACACCTTTTATGACCGTAACTCACACGTCACATAATCATTTCTGTGACCAGTCACAAGCACTTCCAGATTCAAGAGAAAAAAACAGAGCTTCTGTTTCACAATGAGATTTGCATCAGTGCTACATTGTAAGAGAGAATCCTCTGTGGAACCCACCACTACTCAAAACAGTGATCAATACTCACATCTACTCAAAGGAGTGATCAATACCCACAATAAGTTTATAAATGCAGAGCTTGTCAATCAAATGAGGTCTTGTCCAACTATAACTCTGAGAATGTTTATGCATGTATATGCTAAAATAGAGATATATACATAACAAAGACTTGGCAAATGAGGGTAATTGCTGGATTCAAGGCATTTTCACTGTTGGCCTAAGGGTAAGGACAGGGAACTGGGCTGCTCAATTAGTTTAAAATGAAAGCATTTTTCCTTCAACATTCATCTTCCTTCTGAGAAAATACATCAGGCAACTGAATTTTGAACCCATACCTTTACCATAGTAACAAAACCTAAAGTGCCTGAAAGGTATATTACAATTCTTTTTTTTTGCAAAATTTAAGAAATCTTATATAGTATCTCATGATCACTAGCCCACCCCTCCACACACATGCATCATACACAAGCAACATGAATGTTAAAAGCAATTCCATAACTTACTAAGGGACCATAAAAATAAGAGAAAATGAGTAAAGGAAAAAAGACCATTCAGATTAATACTCAGATTAATATTAATATGGTGTTTACATGCCATACATATTAGTATACATGTATATATATGTGTGTGTGTATGTATTATGTCATTGCATTCCCCAGGGTTCTCCCACCACCCCATCACTTGAGAGAGCCCTCCTCTTGACCTTCCTGTGCTCCTCCCTTCTCCAATTTCTCCCTCTCCTCACCTCTCCCCTAGCAGCCTGCCCCAGCTCCACGTTTTTTTTTCAGCTTATTTTGTGTTTTTCTTGTTCTTTTGTTTGTTATTCCTATATCCCATCAATAGGTGAGATCAGATGGTTTTTGTCTTTTTCTTTCTGACTTATATGTGCTAATATGATTCCCTCTAGGTCCATCCATGTTATCACAAATGCTTCATATTTGTCAGTTTTGATTGCAGAATAATATTCCATTGTGTAGATACACTACATATTTTCAACCATTTATCAGTATGGGGCCATTTGGATTGTTTCCATGTCTTGGCAATTGTAAATAGTGCTGTAACAAATATCCAAGTACAGGTGTCTTAAGTAGGTGATTTTTTTTGTAAAAGCTAACCATGAAGCCTGGAGAAAAGTTGAACATTTTAGACACAGAACTGAGAATACGTATGGTGTTTGGAAACTATAAGCAGTAATTGTTGGAGAGTAGAATAAGAATTAGCTTTTAGTGATGAAGTCTGTGAAGTATACAAAAAGTGTAGAAAATTAGAAATATTAGGTATATATCCATGTACCTACCCCATAGTTAATAGCTACTGCCTGTTTATATTTTCTCAAATCTCTTTTCTGTCCGAATAAATAAAACATTAACTATTCAATTAAAGCTATATCTGATCCTTTTCCTCATCTTTCTTCCCAAAAATCATTATCTTGAAATTCATGTGTCACTTTCCTACTGATGTATCTTTGGGCTTTGAATATTGGTATAAATGTTCTCTTGGAGCATATACATTTGCAACTCATTTCTGTTGTTCAACTTGATTTTGAGTTTTAGTTGTGGTATAAACCTGCCAAAAGAAGAGTGGAGACAAGCATTATGTATTAGCCAGAGAGTTGATTATTTATTCAGGTACCCTTTAGTCCACCTGGACATTGATTTGACAGTGAAATTTTAACATTTATAGAAAATTACAATGTTTTGTAGATAGGATTAAACGCCAGTAATGCAAGTGAACACAGGAAAAGTAAAATATGGTTATTTGTACTGCCATATGGCTACTTCTAAAAACCAAGTTTTTTCTCTTTATTGTCAGGTATTGATAGTAACTGGGGCAGCGTGACCGTTTGAAATTATTCCACAGAAGTTCAGTGACTTCCACCTCAATGGGGGTTTATACTTGTATAGGATTCAGGGCCTGTATCTCTGATACTTTCTGGTGATACACATGTTCTATCTCTTCCTTACTTCCTCCCACCACTTTGGAATTTCTCTCCTACTGAATCTATTGGACCTGGCTGGAATGAATTAGCATTACATAGACAAGGAGGTTTTAGGGGCTAGGTGCATGACATCCATTGTGTTTTTTCATATCCTGGCAAATGCACAGCAGACTTCTCTTCCTTGTTGTCATGAGAAATGTTTTGCTTGGTGTTCTATTTATTTGACAGCTGTAATTTGATAGATGGTGTAATTTTTAACTTATTGTACATTGTTAAATAAACTGAAGAGGTGTTTATTTTCAGGAAATGAATTTGAGTCCCTGATTTAACATCATATATATATATATATACATATATTTAATATCATATATATAAGCTATTACTATACTCCTCTTTTCACTGTCTACTGTATTACTCTGAATATCTGAAAGAAACTCCTTACAGGCAGAACCTCTTTGTAAACAGAAAATAGCAATGCTTTTTGTTACTTTTGCAGTGGTATTTGCATAGTTGCTATCTACCACATTGAAATTATATTGAATTTGTATCACTGCTAACTAATTATATTTTATTTCTGTTGATTTTGCTGAGTATGTTAAGTTAAAAGCAAGTGATTTCACCCAAATTCAACCATATGAAGCTTTCTAGACCATGTGCAAACACTAACAAGTATGGTAAATATATTTTTCTAACAAGGTTAGGACAAAGAACTGTTTGTTTATGGACATGCTTTATTGGCATTCTATTGTACACCCCTCATGTGGCTGTTTTATAGAACATAAAGTCTGGGTATCCAGTTGCAGTCTCAGATCTTATTTATAGCTTGCTGCAAAATGCCTCATTGTCATTTACTATTTCTTATTTGATTTATGGAGCAACTTTCTGCCAGGCAGCCCATGGGTTTACTTTCATAAAGCATACAACACACACTTGAACTTCACATAATAGTGTCATGTAATCAGTAGCATAGCCCAGACTCTGAAAGAGCTTTTCTATTTACTTGTTTGTTTGTTTGTTTGTTTGTTTGTTTGTTTGTTTTTGTTCTAAGATCATGGTCTGGGAAGGCAGCAGCCATATTTCCTTTCACTTTGAGTGTTTATTTACCTCTAGGTGGATCGGATCATCTTCTGTGTCTTCTTAGAAGTTGACTTCAAAATCTACAAAAAGAAAATGAGCGAATTTTTCCCTGTAGGTGAGTAAAGCAAATTTGTTTCCTCGTTGGAATTAAGGATTGAAGGAGGGGAAACAGACGAGTTTCTATTTCATTTTGCATCTTAAAAAGTGTTATCAATGTGATTTATATATACCAGTCACCTCTGAGAATATGTATCACAAATCTTAAGGAGTTAGGAGGTACAGGGGATATAGATACTAGGCTTCTCTGTCTCACAAGTTCATTGTGTTGTCTTAGGGAAGGACAGTTCATCTCCGGTCTTTCAGTTCCTCACATCAAAATTGAGAACCAGAACCAAATGATTTCTGAACATTTTGCCTTGAATTCTAAATTCCATGACCTTTGATTTTCTCCTCATACTTATCTGTTGTTCAGACCTATGGCTATTGCCACCATGTTGAACATGCTGGAAGTTGTGAGAAACCCTTTCATGCGTCCTCAGAATTCTAAATATTTCTGCATTCCACTCTTACCCTCCTCAATTTTCTTCACTCAAAGTGCAATGGAAAGAACAACACTTTCTACGGCAATCTGAGAAAGTTAATCATTCCTCTTATTTCACACTTTTTTGAGAATGTATGAGAAACCTGAGTTATTAAAGAACAGTGAGTATTGGATTTACATCAGTGGAATGCTCCATTAGTTGGATTTTATTTCAGTTTATCTCCCCTCTTCCACCTTATTATAACTGAATCTTGTTTAGTACCTTTTCATTTTTGTGGTGCCATTAAGATGGCAGTGCCAAATGTGCTTTTCTTGGCTATGGTTTTCAGGAAATTTCAAGTTTCCTTGAAACCTGAATGCTGCCCTGAGCATTGCTGGTGTCTACCTTTAGAAAGATTTCTTTGGAGTTTTTCATGTCCATTTTAAGTGGTTTTTCATGTGACCAGTTATTGTGGCAGGTGGGAAAGAGAGAATGAAAGATCTATGCACGTCACCCTCTTCAGCAGTCTATCAGAGCCACACAATAAGAGGACGCCTTGCCCACAAATCAGAGTAGGGCATGGGAAGCTATCAATAACAGCTTCAGAAAACTGTACAAATGTTCAAAACAGACTAAGTTCTTCTGGATAATTTGAAAAACTCTTCTAATTTTATAATTGAAAGGTGAATCTACTAAGTACATTTAATTTGAGACTTAAACTGACTACAGTATTTCCCTAACTAGAACATAATGGAAATTCAGACAAACTCTGTATGATGAAGGAGTTGTGATTGTGATCATTTTTTTGATCCTTTCCCCATAATCTTTCTTCCCCTCCTTCTGCTTTTTTCCGCTTTCTCCACTTTTAAGTGACTCTGTTTGACAGAGTATAAGACATTTTTAGTAACTGATATTGCTGGTGAGTTTTCCCTAATGGTTTTTTATTTTAATCTTTTGTTTCATTCTTTCTCTTCATTTGCTGTATAGTCAGTGAGCTAATTGTGTTCACATTTCTTTATTTTAGTTGCTCTTTTAACAAGTATTCATTCATGTTTTAAAAAATAACTTCTTATGGTACATGATGCAAGTATTCTCATGTCTTATGAATATCACAGCATAATTATGAAAATGTATAAATTTTAATATTCTTGAAACTTCTAGAAATTATAGCATACTGTTCATTTGCATGTATTATAAACTTCTTTCACCCTATGACAAAGTAAACATTGCTTTACTGTGATCCATTAACACTAAAACAAATTTATCAACAGTTATTTTCAATTATGTAAAAAAAATCAAAGGTATAAACTTTTAAAATTAGGGCAGTATTGATGCTCTTAGAATATAATTAATAACTATGTAAATAAATTGTACTTTAAAAAATTATATTCTAACTAAATCCAAAATGCATCATGCTATTGAACAAGGGAAATGATAATAAAAATTAAAGTTATTTTCAGTGCATATTTATAATAATACGTACATTTAAGACTAAATAATGGAATCTTCCAATGTTGTTGAGTATTTTTACAAATTCAGAGGTATCAATCATTTGTAAATTCCAAATATGCAAAATGAATAAAGGTGACCTCTGATGGATTATGTTACTGTTAATATAGATAGTAGACATTATCTGTCATAATTTTAATTTATGGTTAATTCATAAGCATACCATTCTCTTTTGGAATATAATTTTTATGACTTGCCATATATTCCCCTATAGACTGAACTATTAAGAGTATCTCCAACTAGTTATCTTAACCCTTCCCAATACAATAATAATAATAGCTTAGAATAAAGTCATTTTTATATTATATCAATTCTTTGTTATGGGGAGTATTTTCACAGTATGCATTTCAATGTCAAAATCAGAAGGTTTAAACGAAATGTATTAGAAAACAAGACTAGAAGAGCTCATATTAAAGCTACAGTACATGAATAACTACCACCTGATATTAATAATAGCAATGCTAGCTAGCATTTATGAATAGCTATCAGCCAGATACAAGAATTAAATCAATAAATCTTCATGATGAACCTAAGAAAATGTGTACTATATAAACCCTGTACTTATAATGGAAAATGTTGCATGTTTGATGAAAACTAGTAGAAAACAACAGAGTTATATTTTAAAGTTGATAATGACATCTGACATTGTACAAAGAAGTTAGTCTCCTAGGAGAATTATCTGAGAAGGATGGGATCAACTTCTAAGATAGTTTGGAACATTGAGAAATTATCATTCCTAGTTTCCACTGCTACCCTTATTTTTTTTTTTTTTTAGTTTCAGTGTTTCTTTTCCATCTTAATACCTGTACATTTCCTATAGAACTTTTCCTAGTATGAGTTGAATTGGTACTTTACCATGGTTCTCAAAATTAAATTCCATTCAAATCATCCTGACAGTGTGGTGCCTTTTCCTGCAGATGAGCAGGTGACTGGTCACTGGGAAGTCCACAGCTCTTGGAGCATGATCACTGGAAAGATGGAGAAGTACCTGTATAAATCAGCTAGTGCTACTGTAACAGATAACAGAATATGTGATTCAAAGAACTGAGATTTACTTTCCCACGATTCTGAAGGCTAGAAGTCCAGAAATACAGCTTCTACAGGGTTTGCTTTTTTAACTTCATATCTGCTTGTCTTCTCCCACTGTCTTCATAAGGTTTTCCCTCTATGTGCCTGTGTCCTGATCTCTCTTCTTGTAAGAACAGTTTGAGTCAGTGCTCAACCAGTAACTTCATTTTAAATTTATTAACTTTTAAAGTCTGTATCCAAATAAAGTCACATTCTGGAGTACTGGGAATGAAAACTTCAGCATATAAATGTGACAGTGGGGTTTAGGGAGTGGGGAACACACCTCAGACCATAATAGGATTCATCACAGAAGACAGTGGTAAGCTCAAAGAAACCAGCAACTTTTGTTTTAACAGATTTTATCATGCTGTATATGAATGTTATTTGCCTTTTTCCTTTCCAGGAGTATTATATGGAAGTATAGTGTGAAGTTTTATGGAATTATACATTTTGATTCTGAATAATTTATATAGTGCTCCATTACATGACCTACAGCAAATAGTATGATTAAACATAGAAATCTCTCTGTTCTTTAAACCTTGTATTTTTCAGTATGTAAGACTTATCTAATGCAGTTTCCTTTGAGCACAAAACAAACAGGAAAGGACATTGACTGGTCTGAAATACAGAATAGATTGTCTGGAGTCTACATCTTAATAGAGAATATTAATTTTCCTTGGTAATAACATCAAATGTATAGTTTTTAGTTGTATTACAGAATCCTCATGTTGGAAATGAGAAATATCATCACCCAACCTCCTTCCTCCACTTTAGGTAAAGTCTATACTTATTCATTGAAGTGGTTCTTAGCCAGATATAACTTTGATCTTCAGGGGATATTTTGAGACTTTCATTATTTGTTATAATGTAAGAGGGCAGGGGCTACTGGCATCTAGAGGAGTGCCATTAAAAATCCTACAATGTAAAGGATGATCTCCCCCAACAAAGAATTTTCCAGCTATAATTGTCAAGGCTAAGCTCTGATCTGCTGTAAACATCTGTCTCCTATCACTTAGATCAGAGAGGTAGATTTTTCCTTAAGGTTGAATTTATTTCAAAGTGTTCTAGTTTCTGATATCTTACTCAAATTTATCTGTCAAGCTGGATTTGGAATCTGTGCCTCCATCTTGACCTCTGACTTCCGGGATTCTTGACCCCTAACCTAAACTTGGATTTGTACTCCCTCCATTTACTCTCTACTCATAGATTTCTATGTTTTGACCTGTGATAACCATGATGACCTTCCATCATATATGCCCAGTTCTCTTTTCTCTAAATCACTCTTGCCACCATTCATCTATTGCTGTCTATGAGTCAGTCATCTCATGACATATGATTAACTATTATTACTTTCTATATACTTTGTAAGTGTGATGGTAAAGGCCAATATACAGAAGAAGAAGAAGAAATTCTCCCATTATGAATCAAACAAAAATTCTTGCTTTTTGCCTAGAAGTTTTTGCTTTTATCATCAACCATTTGTGGAGTGACCACTGGTTGATAAAATGATCTTGTGAGTTTACAGATGTCTTAGTCTTAAAAGTCTTGAACACCCAGCTAATAGTCAAGCTCAGTCAATTAATTCACTTTGAAAACATCTTTTACCCCTAAAAGGTGTGAAAAGCAATGAAATTTCTTACTTTTTTCAGTTGGGAAATTTATATAGCTTAAAAACAACACATGTGAACTGATTAATGGTTAAATGTAATTAACATGTCATTTTTAGCAGTGTCTTGCTAAGAAAAAACTGATAAGAAAATAATTTCAGCGTGCACATGTTCTTATATGAGTAAAATTGATACCTATTAATGATATTAATATCTAAATCCATACGAATCATCCTGACATATGATATATTTTCCAACAGAAGATCAGGTAAGTGGCCACTCGTTAGTTCCATTCCAATCCTGCCACTTGTGTCTAGGAAGATCTGCCTTAGATAGATAGTAATTAGACTCATAAACATTGATGTTTGTGAGTCTAATTAAAAATCTATTTGAAAGCATCTAAAATAAAAGAATGTGAAATTTTTTCTCTGTTCTTAATAGAGTAAAATAATGAGCTGATTGACCCTTAATATTGTGTAGTGATTACTCAAGAACAGCATACCAAAATATTGTGTAGTGATTACTCAAGAACAGCATACCAGCTTTACCAAATTCAAGTTTCAAGAAGATTCAATGCCACAAAAATGACCTTGGGAAATAGTACACACATTATAAAATTCATTTTTGAAAAATATAAATTAATAATATGGATAATTAATACACAAAGAAATTATTAATATGTTTATAAATTATAAACTACTACAGCTTTTTTGGTCTTATTACAGACTTTTTAAATACAACACAAAATAAGTTGAGTGCTAAAACCAAAGTCAAGGTCAAGATTGTGTATCAGGTTTGATAACTTGTTAAATATTTAAATAACCTCAATGCCTGCCTAAATTGCATAGGTTTTATTCAAGTATGGTAGATGTTATTAGCTTATTAAATTTGGGTATGTAGACATATTTAGGTTTATGTATTTGCCTTCTTTCACACTAGTCATCATCAGGAAAATCCCCAAATTTATATTTTATGAGTATTGTTATATCATTTCACACATTATTTTATAAGAATATCAAGATCTTATCAATTAGGTTCCAATAATTTTGATCTCCTTTATAGTCTTCAGAATGTGTGGTAGATGTTATTATGTCTTTCATTTATTTTTTTGACTTTGTGTTTCGGTAATTTATTTCTGTCTTTAAATTATCCACACTCTTGCTAGGCATTTCCAAGTAGAATTTTGTATTATTATTTCCTTTTTAGATATATTTTGGTCTTCCCAATGAAAAAATAAGTTGATGAACAACTAAGACCATTTCTAATATTCTGTTTCACTGCTTTAATACAGAAAATTTCTAAATATATCATTGGTAACTTATAATATAAACTACTAACTTAAAAAGTACTAAACTACTAACTTAAAAAATACTATGAGCTTACAATGAAACATTATATGGAAAGTTGCCTGTAAAAAATCATTTTTTCTAGGCACCATAATTATTGTTAATTAAAGAGAATATAACCTTGATTTTCATATATTTTTCACTTTCCATAGCAAAGAAAGCATATTTCATCCAAGATTTTTTTATTTCAACTGTATTCTCTGATAAATGAGTAAATGTTTCACATTTTTAATATGAAACTACTCTTTGAAAACTAACATGAGAAAACTTCACCCAACCTCTTCTACACACTCCCCTTCTCATTGATTTTACCAGTTTTTTTTTTCTCTACCATCTTTTATTACCTTTCTGTCTATTAATCAGTCAATACTTTCTTTTATGCCTAATATGTGCCCAAGGCTTTGATCACTGCTGCATTTAAGCTACAGTTTTAGTATAATTATATTAAGTTATATTACCTATACTAAGATATATAATTAGATATAATATAGTTATAAAATATTTGCCTAAAAGGCAAATATTATGCAAAAGAAAGTTGGAAAACCATATTATAAATAAGCAAATGTGGCACTAGACTGGTCATACTACATAGGAAAGCAGAGGCAAATATGTATGAGGAGACAGTAAGTGGGGTACTTTCCATGAAGAATGGCTCTTGTACAGGAGTAGAGAGGTGCTCCCAAGTATTATATCACCATCAAAAAAGAAGAGTAGCTTGGATTGGATCCTTTGTGAAATAAGTGAGCTGTTTTTATTCTATTGCTTAAATCCAATTTGTGGATCTCTGACTGAGAAAGATGGTCACTTACTATCAAATCATAAAGAGTTGAGGCTAAAAAATAAGTCTTTAAGTGGGAGAATACAATGACCATCCCATATAAGGAAGGATTAATTCAATCCTTACTTACAGACAGTTCAGATGTATCCTGTGGCATAAGTTCATCATTCTCTTTAACTAAGCACTGCATAAAGGCTGTAGAATTCTCAGTAAATTACCCTGTCACACACTTGGGCATGTTTAAAGATTTTCTACTACACAGTATGTTTTCCTTGAAAACAATGCTTCAATCCAGAGAACAGGCAATTTTTGGAAGCTAGGTTCTAATATTCTTTAAAAGGCAGCATACTATCTATCTATAGGAACTTTCTAAAAATCTACTGTGACTCAAGACATGATACATTCACAAGCCCTCTTCCTCTTTTTACCTCCACCCTAGTGCACCCCAGTCATTGGTTTTCCAAGAATTATCCTGAAGCACAGGGTGTTGTGAACACAAGGATTTCTTTCCTATTGCTGAATCAACACAGTGATCCGAAGTCAATGCGATGACCACAACCTTGTGGTCAATGTAAGGAACCAGAGTGGTAAGAAGAAGTGATTCTGCAGGTGTAATTAATGCTACTTATTACCCAACCTTAGCACAGGGATGTTATCTGGATAATATAAGTGGACCCAATGTATTCATCAGAGCCTTAAACACTGAAAGAGGGAAGTAAGAGTGTCAGAACGAGACAGGACTATAGGAGGATGTTCAGAAAGACACTACATTGTTGGCTGTGATGATAGAAGAAGGGGACCACAAGCTAAGGTATGTAGGTGGTCTCCAGTTACTAGAAAGGCAAAGTAACAGATTCTGCCCTATATATTCCAGAAGGAATGCAACATTGTAGACATCGATTTCACCCAGTTAGGAATCATGTCAGACTTCTGACCTATAAAATTCTAAGTAAATAAATTTGCTTTGTTTTAAGGCACTGCATGAAAATTTGTTCCAGTAGCACTGATCAACTGATTTACTGTTGTTATCTTTGAAAAGTAAAAGAAACACAAGTAAAACAGTTTGAATTAGGCACCCCCCCATGCCACCCCCACCATGGTACATTCAGGGTATGAAAAAACAAGAGTGAAAAGATTCAGAATTTCCTTTATCTATGACTATGTACAGGGAGTTGGCACGTTTGTGCACATTTGTACACTTTTAATGTTGGATCACATTGATATTTGGAATTATACAAGACACGCTGTCTATAATGTGACATAAATGAATTGACTGGCTTCTAAGGAAATGGGTACTAACCATTTCCACTTGATGGGCCTCGAAAGCTACAAACACATTTTGTCTTCAATGAAAATCCAGTGAAGTGTTGCTGTAACCAAGCAACCTGAATGCAGAAACAAGCAGGAGGCATAGACAGAAAGCAATCTGTCCCTTCAAAAGGGGAGGATGTGCAGTGTGTGTAGCAAATGCTGATAAACAGCAGAACAAATAAAGACCTGGGGACACGAGCCTTCACTAAGCAGAGTTTGATCTCATTAGGAAGTTCACATAAAACAAAGACAAGGGAGAATGGTATAGGCATCTTTATAGAGACCCACACAGGGAGCTTTTGAAAGACCAACTATTCTTCAGTTGAAAACACTGAGGCAAATGCAAGAAAAAATACCCTTCAGAGGATGCATATGAATGAAGTAATTTCTAATACAACACAGAAGTAAAATAAAAATAAAAGTGAACAATAGAGTAAATGAAAATCCCACAGTCACTGTTCTACTTTATGTATGGGCCTAACTTCTACTCTCAGTCATGTCTTTGAAGAATTGTCTGCCCCTTCCTTTGCTGTTCACATCAGTTGTGTGATGTCTACTCTGCTACAACTGTCTTTGCTGGTGTTTGCAGAGATCATTTGATGGGCTGGATATAGCTACTAACCAGTGCATATTTGATCATGTGACTTCACAAGCTCCTTTGTAGCACTTAGCATACTTGACTAGCATTCTTTATCATGTTGAACACTGTCTTCTACTCTTCCTGTCAGACTTCTCTGGTACATTTACCCGCACACAGGCACTTTCAGCTGGGAGTCCATCAGATGTCTCAAACTCACCTTGTCTAATACTAAATTCAAAATCTCCTCCCCACTCCATTGTCTTCTTGGATCCATATATGGCGTTGGGACTATCATGTGCCCACTTGACCAATCAAAAAACAACCCAACCACACAGTTTTCTAAGGAGTGTCTCCTACTTACTGATTTACTTATAATTAATGAGATTTGAGTGTTTCTCTTAAGATTTGAGTGTTCCTGTAAGCCAAGGATCACTTAGAGAAATGTCTTTTTTTAATTTCTTCTAACCCTATCAATTACCTAGAAGAAAGTAGATCTAGCACTTAGATGCCATGACTTAGGTTTTCAACTTTATGACCCCTTTAGCAGTCATTCCTTGGAATTTCTTGGAATCATTGCTTGGAATTTCTGCATTGTGAAGATTCACTAAAAACCATAAGGTTATCAATGTCTTTTCTCCTTCAAGGCAATCCTGAAAAGATTGAAACATTTCACTTTTGCTAATACCACTTACTTTCTCTTGCAAATGCAATTGCTCCTAGAAGTCCTTGGTAATAAAATATTGAAAAGATAAGGACTGTAGAAGAAGACTGGCAAGAAACTAAGCCTTAAGAGAGAGGAATTGAGATTACATGAAATAAGAGGTCCACAAAGATCACTGTAATTGTTCTGCCTGATAACCTTGCCTGTATGTTCATATGTCCTTAAAACTTTGACAAGGTACTTTTATGATCTATTTTAGCAGGCTTTCTTCTTTTTGGAAATGGGGAGAATGCCCTAATAGTTCAGGAGGATAGGTCTATTTCATAAAACTCTCCTTCATCCATGTAAATACATGGTGTTTTGAAGCCACTCTCCAATATAATCTCACTTCCTGGCCAATCTAATTGTCATGATCATGAACCATGATAGCCATGCCATCCAATAACATGGTTACTGAGTGACTTAAGCACAAAAGGGAGCATATAGTATCTCCTCTGAAGGGAATATCTGCCTGTTCCTCAGCCTTTGCAATCATGTGGTGAGGACATCCATTCACAGCAATTATGTTGATTAGATACCACACCTTAGTTTAGCTTAAGCAAAACACCAGTTTTGGAAAGCTTTTACTCCAACACATACACACTTTTATTTTTTATTGATTTTTTTGTATATATATATATTCTCCCACGTCATTGTATACCCCAAAGTTCTCCCACCACCGTATCGCCTGTGAACCATCATCATGATCCTTTGTGTTCATCCCTCCCCTTATTTTGTCCTCCCAACTTCACTCCCTCCTTTCATCTCTCCCTTTCTCACTCCCCCTTCCTTGCTATATTTTTTAATACTGTTATCAGATTGCTAGCTTTAACTTTTCCTGTCCTTTCGCTTAATTTTCTATACCCTCATATAAGTGAGACCATCCAGTATTTATCTTTTTCTTTATGGTTTATTTCAGCTAGCAGAATTCCTCCTAGCTCCATCTATGTTGCTGTGAATGACATGAGTTTATATTTTTTGATTGCTGATAAAATTTCATTATGTAAATGTAACACAACTCTTTATTGCATTCATCTGTTTTGGGGCATTTGGGTTGTTTCCATATTCTGGCTATTGTAAATAGTGGTACAATAAACGTAGGAGGGCAGGTTTCCTTTCAATTAGTGTTTTTGTATCCTTTGGGTAGATTCCCAGAAGTGGAATCACTGGATCAAATGGTAGTTCTATTTTCAGTACTTTGAGGGTCCTCCACACAGATTTCCATAGTTTGCTTTCCCAGCAGTGGTCCAACACATACATACTTTAGACCAGTTGTTCTGACATCAGTTCATACCGACATCACCTAGAGGCTTATTGAAACATGAAGCTTTGGGTTCATCTTCCAAGATTCTGATTCATCTATCTTTAGTGGGACCTGAGAAGTTTTTTTTCTAACTAGTTCCAGATAATGATGTCATTGGTCCTGATACCATACTTTAGACTAAAGTTCTGTAATGTTTGCTTTTACTGATTTTATTCCCTCCTAAAATATTATATTTATTATGGAAACTCTAGCTAAATTAGTATGATAAATTTCAGTTATTGCAAAACCCACAGTATAATATACTTTCAAAGACATTAGAGACTATTTGTTATTGGAAAATGAAATACTTTTCCAAGGACAAGCATGATTAAGACAATGATCTCTCATCTCAACATTAAAGATTTCAAAGTAGGTCATACTCTACTCTAAGAAATACTTAAGATTAGCTATTTTTGAAATCTTGTTTTTCAAGAGAAACTAGTTGGTTTTCACATTCATTTTTGATCAAAATAAGGATTTTAGTCATATTTGTGCTTTTTTTTGTACAGAACTCAACAGGATAATCTGATCTAGAGTGATGTAGTGAATAAAAACCATAACTGTTATGAAATTAACATCAAAGAGTTTCCTTAAGATGAAATGGAGCCTGAACCTGTGGGTGGTCTCTGCCTGCAAAGTCAAGGGGATTTTCTGGAATTGATATTTCTGAACATACAGAATAATACCATCTGATGGATTGTTCTCTATTTTGAAATGGTTTCTATATCACTCTGGCTAAGAACCTTTTATTTCATTTTTGTCCTCGAACAAAGAAGTCTGATGCTTGAAGAAATGTTATAAAGGGCAGTGGTTCTCTGCCCATGCTCCATCAGTCTCCAAAGTGCTTCCGAATGTTGAATGGCATGACTCCCTATCTCAACAGACCATCATCTTTTATGTATTGTCTTTTTGTTTCCTGGTTTTGTTTGAAAAAATCCCCACTAGAAATTTGTTGCATAAATATGGCTCAAGTGAGCACATCATATAGCATAATGTTGAACTAAAGTAGCTTTCACTAATAAGTAACAGCACATTAGGTGCTTTTCAGACCAAAAGTACTGTGTGCATGATTTTAATACAAATAATGTTAAAATAATAACATTTTTTAGGTTTTTAGTAAATTTCTCTCATAAAAAATGTTACTACTCAGAAGATACTATTTTATTCCTCTGATTAAAATTTCTTTTTAATTTTTAGGATAAAGTTTAAATATTCAACCTGATATCTCAATAATATTTTTCAGAGAAAGAGAAATGATAGCAATATAGGAGCAATTACACACACACACACACACACACATACATACATACACACAAACACGCACACACATACACACAGAGCCAAGAGAGTTGAATATATAGTTCCAGTTCCAATCGAATTTTACTTTATTTTATTTTATTTTGTTCAGGTAATTTAATCATTAGTATAATTTTAAGGCTGTACTTACATTTGGGCACATGTGGTAGATTCCTGATTATGAAAGTAATTATATAACAGTAATATTCTGACATTTTGATAGCACAGTTCTTATTGAAATACAAACATAAATTCTTTATAGAGTTATAGCAATGCCAATATTTTGTCTTTCTTTTTATTATATAAATTATTTATATATGTATTTCACATCATTGTAATCCCCAGGGGTCACCCACCACCTCCCCTCCCTGGCCACTCCTGCTGATTCCCCCTTCCCATTGTGTACTTTTGTTTGGTTGTCCATATATTAGTGAAATCATTTGATTTCTGTCTTTATCTTTCTGACTTGTTTCTGCTAATATTTCTTCCAGGTACATCTGTGTTACCATAAAATCATCAAATTTGTCATTTTTAATTGATGGGTAATATTCCATTGTGTATATATACCATATCTTTTTCATCCATTCATTTGTTTTGGCATATTTGGGTTGTTTCCATGTCCTTGTCATTATAAATAGTGCTGCAGTAAACATCTGAGCACATGCGTCCTTTTGTACCCACATTGAGGTCTCCTTTGGGTAGAGTCCCAGAAAAATGATTTCTGGGTCAAATGGTAATTCCATTTTCATGAGTTTGAGGGTCCCCCACACTGCTTTCCATAGTGGCTGGACCAGTTTACATATCCACCAGCAGTGTAAGAATGTTCCTTTCTCTCCACATCCACGCCTGTTGTTGCCTGTTTTTTGGATGTGGGCCATTCTTACTGGTGTAAGGTGTTATCTCATTGTGGTTTTGATTTTCATTTCCCTGATTGCTAGTGACTTTGAGCAATTTTTCATGTGCCTGTTGGCCATTTGTATTTCTTCTTTGGAAAAGTGTCTTTTTAGTTCTCCCCGATTTTAGATTGGGCTTCTTGTTTTGTTTTTCTTTAGTTGTGTGAGTTCCTTGTGAATCTTTATTATTAAACCTTATCACTCTTGTGGAGGGCAAAATTGTTTTCCCCATTCTGTTGGGCTTCTTTGTTTTTTCTATTGTCTCTTCTGCTGTACAGAAGACTTTTAGTTTGAAGTAGTCCCATCTGTTTATGTTTTCCTTCATTATTTTGCTATCTGTAGATGTGTCCTGAAAAGGATTTCTGAATTGTAATTATGGAGGGTTTTACCTAAGTTTTCCTCAATGTATGTTATGGTTTCAGGTCTGGCATTTAAGTGTTTTATCCATTTTGAATTGGGTTTTGTACATGGTGTGAGGGAGTGTCTTGATCCATTTTTTTGCATGTCTTAGTCCAATTTTCCCAGCACCATTTATTGACGAGACTATCTTTGTTCCAATGTAAGTTTTTCACTCCTTTTTCAAAGATTGGTTGACTATATATGTGTGGTTTTATTTCTGGGCACTCAATTCTATTCCATTGATCTGATTGTCTGTTGTTGTACTAGTACCAAACTGTTTTAATTATTATGGCTTTGCAGTATACTTGAAATCGGAAATAGTAAAACCTCCATTCTCTCTTCTTTTGGCCAGGAGGCTTTTTGATATTTGATGTCTTTTGTTATTCCATATGAACTTCTGTAATTGTTTTTCTATCTCTTTAAGCAATGTCATTGGAATTTTTATAAGAATTGCATTGAATCTGTAGATTGCTTTTGGCAGGATGGCCATTTTGATGATGTTAATTCTTCCAATCCATGAGCAGGGAATGTCTTTCCATTTCCTTATGTCTTCTTCTAGCTCTTTTAGCAGTATTTTAAAGTTTTCTTTGTATATTCTTTCACATGCTTTGTTAGGTTTATTCCCTGGTATTTAATTGTTTTTGGTGCGATGATAAATGGAGTGTTTTGTTTTTATGTTTGTTTTGTTTTTTAAATTTCATCTTCTGCTGCTTGACTTTTTGCATTTAGAAGGCTACTGACTTCTTTGTGTCGATATTGTAACTAGCTACCTTACAGAATGGTTTATTGTTTCAAGAAGTTTTTGAATTGAATTTTAAATGCCTAAAATCTAGGAGAGTTGATAGCACAGTTTCAGCCTAAACTCCTATAATTTGAGACCTAGCAAATGTTGATATTTCATCTTT
The DNA here is from genome assembly GCA_004024945.1 of Uropsilus gracilis. Classification (NCBI taxonomy): domain Eukaryota; kingdom Metazoa; phylum Chordata; class Mammalia; order Eulipotyphla; family Talpidae; genus Uropsilus; species Uropsilus gracilis. Next base: position 116,391 of record PVHY01000230.1, read on the forward strand.
AGCCTAAAAGCAGGGGGGAAAGTCACAAATCCCATCAAAATGGCAGTCCAGAAGGAGGAATTCCCTCTTATTTGCTGTAACTGAATAAGAAACACTCTCCTTAAAGAGGCACTCTGCTTTCTCAGTCCCCCTACTCAAATTTCAATTCCATCCAGAAACATTCTCACAAGCACACCCAAATAGTGTTTGATAAATATCAGAAAATTCCCACTCCACGGTCCCATCATTCTGATACATAAATTTACCCATGAAACAGACATGAAAGATCCTTCACTATCCAGTCAGAACAGATTACTTTATTCATAGTTTCTTCTATAATGTCTCCCTTTAGCCCTTAGTGATAGTTTATTTTCTTAAAAGGAGATAACAATTCATAGGCACAGTATTTCAATAGTTGTTATTTTACACTATTTGAGTGTGATCTTTTTTCTAATAAATCACCCAAAATTACCCATTTCCTCATGGGCAAATACCCAGCCAAAAGAGAGTTGATGTGAAATAAAAGCCACTCAGGACTGAAAGATTGTCACAAGTCTAAGGCACCTTCTGGTGGGGAACCATAGGAAAGTGGTTCTGAAGCAGGTCCCAGAAAACTGGGACAAAAGGAGCAAAATCAACGTACAAATAAAGGTACCAGCTGCTGTTGTCTCATCCACAAGTTTCAAGTATCTCTGCTTGTCTCCTTCCATGTCTTCTTTCCAGCAGTACCAGCTTGCAGATCTGACCACAGAAACCAGAGCTCTTGTCTTGTTCTTTCCCTGAGCCCATCTGCAGTCCATTTCTATAGCTTCATCTGACTGCTCCACTACTCCACTCATTATGTGGAGTGAGGAACATGCTTTCTCTCCTTTTCATAGACTTTTCTCTGTAATAATCCCAGGGACATCAGCAGGAGTTTGGGGAAATGATACAGTGAAAGGAAGACTAAGATTTAAGTCTCTTACCATTAGAAAGTTAGGTTCAGTCCCATTGTTGGGATAGGGTAGCTTTCTGGGTGATGATTATCTCTGATTTGCCCTTTGAAACATAGCTTGAGGCTCACAGCTTCTGAAAACTTTCCAAGACTTTCTCTTTGATTTATCTGCCTCTAATCTGTTTCCCAGGAGAATCTGTTAACTCTATTACTGCATCTCTTAACTTCCTCTTCTGATTTTTATTTTACGTTCACGTTCCATTGTCAATCTCTTTGTGGTTTGTTTGGGAAAAGGAATTGTTGACCTTTGTCTTCAGAGCCTTCTGTATTTCTGATACCTGGTGTAAGTCAACAAATGGTTAAGTAGTAAAAGTAGTAAAATTAATAATGACAGTATTAATGTGTATTGATGCTCATTAAACATTTGACATACATTACCAACTCTAGAAGCTCCATTCTTTTATTATTACTCTATTTTAGATGACAAAACTGGCATGCAGATTTATATAATTTACTCAAAATTATGCATATATATATATCAATCGCAACATAAATCCAAGATGCTGAGGATACAATATGAATAGATGAGTGAAGAAATAAAGTGAATAAATGGATGAACGATAACATCAAATCCAAAGATGTGTTCAGCACCATCTCTATTGTTCAAGTGTCAGCTCCAGGGTCTTATTTTTTCAAGATCGTTTCCCTGTACTGGAAGCATTCACTCATCCTCTAAGACCATTGAACTTTGGAGAATTTTTTTTCACCCTCTCTGAAAGTCCATAGTCCGTTGTCATAGAAATTTTAAATAATTATTGGAAATAAAATTCTGCCTAAATATGTTAAATTCAAGGAAGATTCTATGAAGAGTTTAGTTTACAACATTTTTGCTAATCACTTGGTTAGAAAATTATATTTCTAAGAAGAAGTTATTCTTCTTTCCAAAACTGTTTTCATAGAAATAATAAAAGAAATATATAGAAAATCGCTATCATTTCTAAAATATTTGAAAGGGAGAATGTTTGCTTTTTTAAAAGTTAACTATGGCCAACAAGAAATAATTTTCTAAAACCTCAAATTAAGTGAATTTTCCATTTTCACTGACTAATATATCTCTAATCTCCATTAATAACTAATACTTAGAAATGCCATATTGAAATATCTTTGGGTAAGAAATTACTAAATTATAATTTAATTTACATATCTAGAAAAAAGTCCTCATTGTTTTCAAGACATCATGTGTGCATATACATACTATTTTATCACATAAAATATAAATAGAAAATAATAGAGACTTACTTGAGTAGAAATTTCTTTATTGATTCCCATGTAAAAAATCAGGTGTTATCTGCCAGAGAATACAATGGAGCAACAGACATGGTCTTTATTTTTGCATTCCTTGTAATCAGGACATGATTATTTGGAAGATAATATGTTAGCAATAAGTCAGTGGGATTTGATGGTAAAATAACTAATGTCTAGCACTTAAAAATGTTTCAATAACTGCCTTCATGTTTTCTTGTGGCATTATCTCATTTAATTCTTGCATTTCTATGAAGGAATCAATAATGTCCTATCCTAAAGTTAATGATTCTTCAAGATCAAATATCTTATAAAAGAATAGGCAAGTGAAGGAGCCAGTATGAAGAACTTAGCCCCCAAAACCTTAAAACTTATACTCAGCAGGCAATAAAAATATAGTACACGTAAGAGAACACCATTTATTTAAACTGAGTGGTGTCAATGTTTTGGTTCCTCAGTTTGACCTTGAAGGATGAGAGTGAATAAAGATGGTGAAGGACCCTGCTTTTGGGACTGAGGCAAGTAGAAGAACATAAAGTAGTTCCAGAGAAAATAGTCAATTGTTATTTTTCATGCAAGTGATAGCATGAGTGGAAAAGGGTAGTGAAACTGAAAAAAGTAGTTGGAAGTAGACATCATGACCTTGAGTGTTGCTTTGTAAAAACAGACTTTTCTCATTAGTCAAAAAGGAGTAACTAAATGGTTGTGAACTACATTAGAGAACCAAAATGATTTGGCAGCTATGTGAAAAATGAAATCAGGGATGGGAAGAAGAGAGAAGCAGTTGGAAAACTACAAAATAGGGAAAACAGCACTGATCATCTGAATTTGGGCTGAAATAAGGTGAGTGAAAAGGAGAAAACATGGAAAGAAGACTTCGCACTGAGTGGACACAAGGAGTATTCAAGAGAGAAGATATGTCAGAAGTTCAAAAACGTGAATATGTTCTCTGAAGCACTTCTTGTCAAGTTAAAGGTGGTTATATTGGGTGATGAGATAAAAGAAGGTGCAGATGATGAGAGCACTTAACAGCATATGGGTAATAGTTTGGATCTGCAAGTTTAGCAAAGTAGCACTTTAGGCATGTAAACCTACAACCAAATGGTGATGCCCATATTTTTCAGATATTTGAAATGAGCAAGCATATCTTTACTAATGGCAGAAAATATGCTATTTAAAGTCTGTTGTATTTTATTTCTTAGCCATTGAGATGACTGAGTGGCAAAACATTACTTTTATAGTAAAATCACTATATATATATAATTTGTTATAAATGTGTAATAACTTCTAAAAGGAAATATAATCCTAGGTTTATGTTATATTTCTATTGAAGTATAAGTTAGCATAACAATGTAAGACAGTAGAAATACATGATTTAACATTAACTCCTTTTTTTGTACTGAGGTTTATTTTTTTCTGTTTTCCTCAGCCAGTCAAATTGAAGTTTTCTGTTGTTTCTAATTTTCATATGATATTTTTGTCTTTTCTGATTATTTAATAGATAATGAAGATGAAGATGTTGACATGAAAGAAGATTCAGGTATTAAATTTGTTTTTATTTTTACAATATAGACAGGGATCATTTTATTTCTCACCTTTTTTTAAAGAAAAATAAAATAATGTCAAGGAAATAGAAATGTACCAAGGCCATAAAATAAGAAAGTGCTAACTCCTATAGCTAGTAGCTCTTGTATTTAGGCAGCCAAGGGAAAAAATGTAACATGAAGTTGTAGTTAATACAACATAACAAATGCCCCCCATATATCCTGTGTGCCACGAATTCAGACAGAGCACAATAGGAGGGGACTTGATAATCCTGCTTCACTTGGAGATGTGTTCTGTCACATATCAGCTGAGACCTTAGCTGGGGCAGTTTAAGACTCTCCACTATGAGATTTTCTCTGATCATAAAAGTTAACTTCAAATACTAGATGGTTAATTTCTTTGGCACAGCTCTTAATTGACAGATAAGAATCAGCTGATCAACATACCTGCAAGACATGTTTAAGACATGTCCTATTTCAGATCTACCTATTGGAAATATACAATGACCCTCATGAATAATTTCAGATATTCTAGCACACTGAGAAAAGTTTTAAAATGAAAGAAATTAATAACATTTCATGTAACATAACTCATGTAATATTTATATTTGCATTTCAACAATGTAAATATTGGTAGTCAGATAATTTATATTCTTTATTCTACTAAATTTATAAACTTTGTGTGCATTTTACATTCACTTCTCAACATAAACTAACACATTTCAAGTATTTGTTAGAAATATCTGGTATTAAACAGCAAGATTATAAACCAGAGGGTTCCATACATTAAGATGCTATTCCCAGTAGAACTGAGACCTGAGTGCCCACCATAGAACTTGCTCATCAACACACCTAGTTTTACTGATTGCTCTCCATTTTCTGCTTCCTTTACCTTCTTCTCTTCTGGTGCTACATGGGCTAATTTCTCAAATTAAATACTAGTATTAAGACCCTTGTCTCACAAATTTGATGCATTTATGTTATCGTGGATGTACGTAGAAGAAATCATATTAGCAGAAACAAGTCAGAAAGAAAAAAATTTCAAATGGTTTCACTAGTATATGGGACATAGGAAAAACAAACAAAAGGCCAGGAGGAAAAGTCAAAATAAGCTAACAACCAAACTAAAGTATACAGCCTGGGGGGGAAGGCAAGTGAGGGAGGCAATGATTAGGGAGGGGAGACCCCCAGAGATTACAAAGATGTGAAAAAATTATATATATAATTTAAAATTAAAAAAAAAACTTTGTCTCAGTATGTACTGAAAGAATCCAACCTATACAAAGATTCACTTGCCTTTTGTAAAACATAAAACCCAAGAAAAATGTTTAATTAAAATGTCAACTTCTATATTATGTAAAAAATCTTATTTGAAAACCATGTTGAAAACCTTTGAGTGGTCATCTTGTCTTAGATTAAATTCCCTGAAAATCCAAGCAATGTTATTATTTGTCATTTTCATTTATCCTCTTCACATGAAGTATCCTTGGACTATCCTTCAGCTGTAGAGTGTACTGCCCTTTCAGACAATTTAAGGACCTTATCTTGCTAAGGCTCATTTGACTAAGTACCCTAAGTACATATTTCTAGGCAAAGGGAGTTGACTTGATAATGAGATGCAGCTAACAATCCAAACCACTGAGTGATATTAAAGAAATCATTATTAATGCTAATATAGAGTCAGCATTTGAGACTTGGGGCATTAATTGGGTCATCATTTCAATTTTCATCCCACCAGGATTCCTGGGGGCTTTATCTCCAGCAGCTGGACACAGCTGTTCAAGTCACACTCAATGACCTAAAAATGCTACCTCACTAAGGCTAAATGGCCTTGGGAGCTGCTTTTCATTTCCTAATATCTGAGTGCTAAATTCATGGGGGATTTTAGTGCAGGAGAGTTCCATGCTGTGCCAGCTGGACTTGCCAGACTTTGGTGGGCAAACTGGCTTCAGTTCAGATCTGGTTTGTTGGTTTCCAAAATAAGTCCAAACCAGCCTTCCAAGATCATTAACTGCTGCCTTTCCTCTGCCCTACACCACCTCTTCTTATACAAAGAAATGTTGTAGGAATTTTTTAGACTGTGCATGACAATAATGAATTCAATGCTAAATGGAACCGGTCATGATAGTGAATAATAATTTGATTACCTAAAATCAATAAGAAGCTGATAAACTTGTTTTCTGGATAGGAAAACCCCTGACGTACAGTTTACAGAATTTTGTGATATAAATACACCTACCATGGTATTATTCACAATACTAAACATGAGGCCAATGAATGTGGAGTTGCGGAGAGTGATGGGTATGAACAGGTGGTATAGTAGCACAAGTCAGCACCAGAGTACCTCCACCGAGCCACACTACACTTGAGCATGTGGTTTGTGCCAATCAATATATGTAAACTCATATAAGACATGCAACAACTCCAGGAGACTAGGTCTGTTGTTAGCTGAGGCTTAGGAGAGATTAGTTCTTGTTTAAACAGCAGAGTTGGAATTTGCATCCAGGTGTATCCAGCCCCAGAGCTCATGTTCTCAAATCTCTTGCTCCTGTCCTTGGACTCTGATAGTAAGTAAAGCCAGGCACAACTCAGATGGTCTTCACCAAGGTCATTCTCAAGGGGATGTTTTGCCCCATTGAGAAATTGTATAAACAAACTGGTTTATATGCCTAGGATCTTTTTTAAGTCCTTATTCAGTTTCTTTAATTCTAACATAGTATTTTTTAATTCTAACATAGTAAATCTAATATAGTAACATGTCTTTCCATTTTCAAGATCATACATTGTTGAAATGCGACGAAACTGAGCTTACAGGGTCAGAAAATCTGTAGCCACTGATGGCAGATCAGCCACATCATAGTCAGGAACACAATTGAGCTCATTAGGAGATAAAGTCATATGAGGGTCCTGCTCCAGCTTTTCACCCTATGACGGAAACAGACAAAATGACAGAGATTATACAGCATACTGTCAAGAAAATGTATTTTTTGAAGGAACCTTCTTTTAGCTTCCCTACACAAAGAGGGAAAGTTGTTCCTGCTGAGCCACAAGTAGAAACCTGGACACAAAGGCATATATATATCATCAATTCTCATTTAAGTGCCCCAAAATGTTTTATTCTGCCGTGTCATGAAACGATACCATACTTATGTGATAGATGACAGTGAATGATGCAGGCATGTCCAGTGACTATCCAAAGACCGTCCTACAACTTTTTCAAAAAGTTTTGGGAGCTTAACTATCTTGAAATGTGGCGAGTAGATGTCTTTTTTAAATCTCACCTATTTCCCATGAATTATCATTTAGATGGCAAATCAAGAATTAAATCCTCAAAAATTCACTTTTGAGAAATACTGATTTAAAGCTGAATTTCTGGCATTGGTGATGTTCTTTCTTGTTGCAGGGGAAGACAATGTATTTCAGAGCCATGAAAGGTTTAGCGTCTTCTCACTGTGAGATTGTCAATGTTCCTTTGCCTGTTTTACAAATTCTTTTGAGCCCAGCATCTGTACTCAGTGAGCTGTTCCAAGCATCTCATTTCTGGTTTTGCTGAACCCATTCCAAAGGGTCAACATCCATCTCACACCTGCTGACAGGAAATGGGTGACTTGCTAATGTAGTCATTGGCAAAATTTTTCACCCTGGCCTTGGTAATGACCTTAGAAGTGACTGACTTGCAACCAAAGAAAGCCGAGCTAGTGCATAAAAACCTATGTAATCAATAATACCAATGTATTTAAGAGCACATCCATCAAATTCATTTTTTTCCTGTTCTTTTTTTAATAAATGGAGGGAAAATGAGTTGCCACAGCTCTGTTGTGTAATTTAAGAATCCTGGCATAAGGTGGCAGCTGCTAAAAGCATGAGCATTAGGTGTGGGCTCCATTATGCCTTGGCCTTAAAGAAAGGTGTTAAGGAAAAGAAAGTACAAAGGGAAAATGAATAGAATTTGAAAATAAATTCTCAAGATAGAACTCAGAACCAACAAGGAATAAAGATATGAGAAAAAGATAATTTCAGATACAAGAAGTTTGAAAGTGATTTCTGATTTCCCCTACATGTACTTTTTAGATTAGATAGTCAGGAAATGTTTTTCTTTGGAATTGAATTTGATCTGAAGAGTCAAAGGTGAGAAGGAAAAGACATGAATATGTGAGTGTTGGGGTGAGGGAGGTGTTGGTGAAAGAACAGTAGTAGGAGGCACTGAGGCAGGAGCCAGTCTAGCAATGACTGAAAACCACAAGAAGAGCCAATGAATCTGATGACAAAGAATAAAAGTGAGCAGAGATGGGAGCAGCAGGAGCAGCCCAGGAGATTATTGTCCAGAGCCACAGAATGGGATTTGCACCTTATTCTAAGAGCAATAGTTTTTAAGCAAGTGAGCAACATGATATAGTTCATGTTTTAAAAGATAAACTAGCTGCTTCATGGAGAGTAGATTTCAGAAACTCTGGAAAGCTAGGCATTAGTACTTAGAAAGTCATTGTAGTGACCCGGGCAAGTTTTGGACTAGAATAATGATTGCGAAAAATGAGCACAGTGGATGGACATGGAGTATATTTTGGAGTAGAACTGTTAGGACTTATATGACTTACTGAAGAATTCAGTGAAAGAAATACTAAGGATTACATCTCAATTTTTGTTTAAATTCCTGGATACATAGAGATATCGTCCTCTGAGGTATGGAACACCATGGAGAGATTAGGTTTATAGACATCAAGATATTTTTTCTGACAGTGTTGTCAAAATTACTATGGGGTGTATTTATAAAAATTGTAAATGCCTGATGGGAGTTGAATGAAGGAATATAATTAAACTGGAAGAGTAGGGTACACTGAAATCCGGCCCTGAAGGGGTAATAATGAGATGGTAGTCACAGCATGCAGAAGACAGAGAAGCCATGTGGAAAGGCCAACTGATAGTAATGGTGACCATAGATTGAGGATTATACCTGGTCCATGAACACTACTAATAACCTAGAAAATGAATACCCTGGGTTCCCCATGGGCTAGTTCTTTTTTCTTTTTAAAGAAATATCAAAATTTAAATAAATGTAGACAGTAGAGATTTACAAGTATTCTACTCACAGTATCCAGTATATATAAAAATCTTGTACAATTTTATACAAAAAAAATTTCAGTTTAAAAATGGACAGACCTAAATTATTTTTTAATTTTTTATTAATAATTTATTTATACATAAATTTCACATCTCTGTGATCTATGGGGTTCACCCCCCCTCCCTGACCATTCCCACCCTGTCCCACTGCCCCCACTCCCAGGTTGTGTACTTCAATTTGGTTGTTGTTTTGACTTTTCTTCATGGATTTTGTTTATCTTTCCCATGTCCCATGTAGTAGTGAAACCATTTGGTTTCTGGGTTTTTTGTTGTTGTTGTTGTTGTTGTTGTTGTTGTTTTTTGAATTGTTTCTGCTAATATGAATTCATCTAAGTTCATCTATGTTATCATAAAATCATCCAGTTTGTCATTTTTAATTGATAAGTAATATTCCATTGTGTATATATACCACATCTTTTTCATCCAGTCATCGTTTTTGGACATTTCGGTTGCTTCCATGTCCTTGCAATTATAAATAGTGCTGCAATAAACATCTGAGTACAGGTGTCCCTTTGTATCCACATTGAAGTCTCCTTTGGGTAAATTCCCAAGAGAGCAATTGCTGGATCAAATGGTAGTTCCATCTTCATTAATTTGAGGGCCCTCCATTCAGTTTTCCATAGAGGTTGGACCAGTTTACATTCCCACCAGAAGTGTAAGAGTTCCCCTTCTCTCCACATCCTCGCCAGCACTTGTTGTTGCCCGTTTTATGGATATGGGCTGTTCCAACTGGTGTAAGGCGGTATCTCACTGTGGTTTTGATTTGCATTTCCCTGATTGCTCGTGACATTGAGCAATTTTTCATGTGCCTGTTGGCCATTTGTATTTCCTCTTTGGAGAAATTTCTTTTTAGTTCACCTCATTTTATGATTGGGCTTCTTGTTTTGCTTTGTTTAATTGTGTGATTTCCTTGTGGATCTTTGTTATTAAACCCTTATCACTCTTGTGGAAGGCAAAATTTTTTTCCAATTCAGTTGGGCTTCTTTTTGTTTTTTCTATTGTCTCTTTTGCTGTGCAGAGCTTTTTATTTTGATGCAATCCCATCTGTTTATGTTTTCCTTCAATTTTTTGCCATCAGTAGATTTTTCCAGAAAGAGGTTTCTGAACTGTACTTCCTGGAGGATTTTTCCCAAGTTATTTTCTATGTATGTTATGGTTTCAGGTCTGACATTTAAATCTTTTATCCATTTTGAGTTGGTTTTTGTACAAGGTATGAGGATGTTGTCTTGGTCCATTTTTTTGCATGTCTTAGTCCAATTTTCCCAGCACCACATTGAAGAGGCTATATTTGTTCCAATGTAAGTTTCCCCCCCTTTGTCAAAGATTAGTTGACTATATATGTGTAGTTTTATTTCCAAGCACTCTATTCTCTACCATTGGTCTGATTGTCTGTTGTTGTACCAGTACCATGCTGTTTTAATTATGGCTTTGTAGTACAACTTGAGGTCTGGGATAGTTGGCCCTCCATTCTCTCCTTTTTTGGCCAGAAGATTTTTTGGTATTTGCTGTCATTTGTTATTCCATATGAACTTCTGTAACTGTTTTTCTATCTCTTTAAAGAATGTCATTGGAATTTTTATAGGAATTGCATTGAATCTGTAGATTGCTTTTAGCAGGATGGCCATTTTGATGATGTTAATTCTTCCAATACATGAGCAGGGAATTTCTTTCCATTTCCTTGTGTCTTCTTCTATCTCTTTTAGCAGCTTTTTAAAGTTTTCCTTGTATAGATCTTTCATGTGCTTTGTTAGGTTTATTCCCAGGTATTTAATTGTTTTTGATGCAATGGTAAATGGGATGGTTTTTTTAATTTCTTCTTCCTCTTCTTGGTTTTTTGCATATAGGAAAGCTACTGACTTCTGTGTGTTGATTTTGTATCCGTCTACCTTACTGAACTGGTTTATTATTTCAAGTAGTTTTTGCATGGATTTTTTTGGGGGGTTCTCTATATAGAGAATTATGTCATCTGCATATAATGATAGCTTCAGTTCCTCTTTTCCTATTTGTATCCCTTTTATTTCTTTATCTTGCCTTATTGCCCTGGCTAGAATTTCCAGTACAATATTAAAAAGTAGTGGGGAGAATGGGCATCCTTGCCTTGTTCCAGATCTTAATTGGAATGATTTTAGTTTTTCTTCATTTAGGATGATGTTTGCTGTAGGCTTGTTATAGATTGCTTTTATTATGTTGAGATATGATCCCTTAATTCCCATTTTTTCAAGGACTTTTATCATGAATGGATGCTGGACTTTGTCGAATGTTTTCTCTGCATCTATTGATATGATCATGTAGTTTTTGTTTTTCTCTTTGTTGATGTGGTGTATTATGTTAATTGATTTCCAGATGTTGAACCATCCTTGTGCCCCTGGGATAAATCCCACTTGATCATGGTGAATAATGCTTTTTATATATCGTTGGATTCTATTTGCCAGGATATTGTTTAAAATTGCATTTAGGGATGCAAATCCATTTAGGGAAATTGTTCTATAGTTTTCTTTCTTGGTGCTGTCCTAATCTATTTTGGTATGAGTGTGATGTTTACTTCATAGAATGTGTTTGGCAGTTTTCCTTCTTTCTCAATTTTTTTGGAAAGCTTTAGTAGCGCAGGTGTTATTTCATCTTTGAAGGTCTGATAGAATTCCTTACTAAAGCCATCTGGTCCTGGGCACTTGATTTTAGGTAGAGTTTTGATGACTGCTTCTATTTTGCTACTTGTAATTGGATTGTTTAAATTCTATCTTCTTTGCTCAATTTTGGGCAGTTTTGTCTTTCTAAGAATCTGTCCATCTCATCCAGGTTGTTGTATTTATTTCCATATAGTTGTTCATAGTAATCTCTTATTATCCTTTGGATTTCTTTTGTATCAGTTGTAATTTCTCCTCTCTTATTTGTGATCCTTTTTATTTGAATTTTCTCTCTTCTTTCCTTGGTGAGCTTTGCAAGGGGTTTATCAATTTTATTTATTTTTTCAAAGAACCAACTTTTGGTTTTGTTGATCTTTTGGATAGTCTTTTTGGTTTTCAGATTATTTCTTCTTTTATTTTTTATTATTTTGTCTTCTTCTGGGTTTTGGTTTTTTTGTTGCTCTCTAATTTTTTGATTTGGGGGGTAAGGTTATTTCTTTGGTTATTTTCTTGCTTTTTGATATGGTCCTGTATTGTTATGAAACTTCCTCTTAGGTATGGTTTTGCTGCATCCCAGACATTTTGGAATGCTGTTTCTTCTGTGTTGTTTGTTTCAAAGTAGGTTTTAATGTCTTTAAAATCTTCAAATGTCTTCTTTAAAATCTTCATTACCCATTCTTCATTTAGTAACATGTTGCTCAGTCTCCAAGTGTTAGATGCTCTTTTTGCTTTCTTTTCATTGTTGATTTCTAGTTTGATGCCTTTATGATATGAGAAGAATGTTGATATTATTTTAATCTTTGTGTATTCAAGTTTGCCTTGTGGTATATTATGTGGTCAATTTTAGAGAATGATCCATGTGCATTATAGAAAAAGGTGTAGTCATTCCCTTGTGGGTGTAGTGTCCTGTAGGTATCTAATAGGTTCATTTTGTCTAGGTCTTCTTTTAAGACTTTTGTGTCCTTTTGTGTAGCTTTTGTTTTTTTATCTGTCCTTTGTTGAGAGTGGGGTATTAAAATCTCCTACCATATATGTATTTTATCAATATTTGTTTTCAGTTCTCTTAGTAGCTGTCTTATGAATCTTGGTGCACCCTCATTTGGTGAGTATATGTTGATAATTGTTACGTCTTTTTGTTAGGTTGACCTGTGAACCATTAGGTAGTGACCTTCCTTATCCTTTGTCACTTTTCTTTTTATTTTGAAGTTTGCTCTATCTGCTATAAGAATGGCTACCCCTCCCCTTTCTTGGGTCCCATTTGCTTGCAAAATTGTTTTCCATCCTTTTACCTTCAATCTGTGCTTATCTTTTAGGATCAGATGTGTTTCTTGGAGGCAGCAGAATGTTGGGTTCTGTCTTTTAATCCAGTCTGCAACTCTGTTTCTTTTGACTGATGAGTTTAGTTCATTGACATTTAGAGTAATTATTGATGTTTGAGGTTCTGACATTGGGTTCCTGGTGGTCATTTGGGTTCTGTTTTAGTTTCTTCTTTTTCTAATTATTTGTTCTTTTCAATTCTTCTGTGTGTTTTGGTCTTAGGGCTTATTGCAGAAGTTCTTGGAGTGGAGGTTTGGTGATAATGAATTTCTGGAGGCTTTGTTTGTCTGAAAAGGCTCTAATTTTTCCTTCATAAAGAAAGGACAGTTTTGCTGGGTAGAGTATTCTTTTTTTTTTTTTTTTTGAGACTAGGTCTTGCTATTTTTGCCCATGGACCACAGGCTCTCATTGCCTGGGATAGCACAGACTCAAGCAATCCCCAGCCTCAGCTTCCCAAGTAGCTGGGATTACAGGCATGTGCCACCACACCCAGTTATTATTTTTTTTGGAACTAGGTCTTACTACAGGCTCCAGGCAAGACTCGAACCATGCTCCCTAGCCCCAGCCACTTCATAGGCTGAAGCTTACAGGCACAGGCCACCATACCTGGCCTTGGGTAGCATATTCTTGGCTGGCACTTTTTGACTTGGAGTGTTTTGAAGATGTGGTCCCATTCTCTCCTTGCTTGAAGGGTCTCTTCTGAGAAATCTGAAGTCAGTCTAATGGGTTTTCCTTTGTAAGTTATCTGTTTTCTATCTCTTGCTAATCTCATAATTTTTTATCTTTGGCTCTTGAGAGTTTTACTATGATGTGTCTTGCTGTGTGTTTTCTTTCATTAAAGTAATTTGGTGTCCTTTTTGCTTCCTTTGTGTCTATTTTCGTTTTTTCTTCAGATTTAGAAAATTCTCCTCCATTATTTCATTGAAAAGTCTTTCAGATCCTATGTCTTTCTCTTCTTCTGAGATTCCAGTTACTTTTATGTTTGTCTTCTTTAGGGTATCTGACAGATTTTTTCTTCTGTCTTCTTACATTATTTTTCTCTCTTTCTTCATCTTCTCTACTTCTGTGTCCTCAAGTGTGCTTAATTTACTCTTCTTTTTTTTCTAATCTGCTTTCCTGGCTTACCCCTGCATTTATGAGCTCTTCTATTTCTCCTCTTAGAAACTGTATCTCAGTCAGCTTCTTATTTAGAGTTTCAATCTCATTATTCTGTTCATAGATGATATTACTTTTGCTGCATTGTTTTTTATATTTTTCTACTTCTTCTCTTAGTTCATTGAAAATTTCTGACCTCTTGCTTTTCCTTTTTTCTCCATCTTCCCTTACCTCATTTAATGCTTTTAACAAATAGATTCTAAATTCTTTGTCTGACATCGATAGCATTTCTTCCATGTCATCCATGTTGGTTTCCACAGGTTGTTATCCATTGGTGATAAGTTATTCTTCTTAGGGCTTGCTTAAGTATTTGTATTCTTCCTCCTTCCTGTGTTTTCCCTTTGGACTTTCTCTATATTGATTCACTGCTCTCTATGAATTAGATGGCATGGCGAAGCCAACCAAGCTGTGATTATTTTTGCCTCTGTGCCTTTGCTACTGGGGTGGATATATCTTGTTTCTGTTAGCTATTTGGGGGACAAGTTCTTTTTCAGTCAGTGGATGTGGTGCGTGTATGTGGTTTTCTATTGTATTGTCTATCTTCTTTTTTCATTCTTTCTCCTCTTTTAGATTGATGGGTTTTAAATTTTATTTTTGTGCTCCTGTGCATGTGTCTTTACTTGGTGATGTGTCTAAGGTTTGTTGTAGAAACCTTTTTGATTAGGGCATCTTGAGACACTTGAGTAGTCAGTGTCCTTGGTTCTCTAGTGCACCGGCACTTCCGGGTCTCTGAGCTGTGAGCAGTTTTTCCTGCTTGAGTTCCCAGTGTTAAACCACAGTCTTTGGTAACCTCTGTCTAAACACCAGACCCTCCCTAACCCTCAGGTTGATTACCTGGACAACAGGGGTGAGCCCTGAACATGCAGTCCAGGTCTCTGGGGTTAGCAGTCTTTCCCGCTTGCATTCCTGCCATTAAACCGCAGTATTTGGTCCCCATGGGCTACTTCTAATAGGAAGTCAGAAAACCAAGGAATTTATTGTTGTAGTACATTGGAACAAACTTTCTAAAGCACAGCAGGGATAGAGGTAAAGGTGAAGGAGCATGAAAAGAGGAAAGTAGATCTGGAGCGGTAACCAGAAACCAAATGTAAAACAAAACCTCCATGGTGATCTACTGGTTAGAGGCCAGGGCTGGAGGCACAAATTAATGCACAAATTAATGAAATTGTCCCATAGAAGATTGAGATGAATTTAAGCAATGTTCCCTAAAACTGTCCTCAGAATTTAATTTATTATTTTACTTGTATAGACTTGACAAAGGAGGGGATGGAGAAAAGTGAGATACTCAATAGTTTAATTAGGGGAGACATAAAAAAGTTATTTAGAATCTGGATTTCTAAGGAGGTCTATTAAATAATAGAAATAATCTCAAGCCCCTCTTGCTCCCCAAATGAGATGATAGTGGCTCTCATCTAGTTTTGCTTTGATGGGGAAATTGCATAATAACAACTGTTAATTGGTCCATGAAGTTTTAAATCTCCTGGAGGAAAATAAAGGAAACAGTTTGGGATTGCTGTATGGAGGATTTATTAACTTTAGAAAAGCACTTAGCATTTCAAATTTGTATAAATCATTGATGGTGACAAAAATGTTTAAATGTAACTTTAATTCTGTATTCATTGGAGAACTACATGCCTTTTCAAAAAAAATAGCTATACCATAATAATAGATGAGTCTGTGATTAAGCTTCCATGTGTGTATAGTTACTAAGAAGAAAACATGTTCTCATCCATCAAGGAGGACAAACACATGTCATTTGCAGCAACCTGGATGGAACTAGAGGGACTCATATTGGCAGAAATAAGCCAAAAAGAAAAAGAGAAGTACAGGATGGTCTCACTTATATGATGGATATAGGGAAAAACAAACAAACAAATAAGAAAAAATGAAAACAACCAATGGGACTGAACCCATTGAGTGAGAGTGAGAGAGGGGGAGGGGGAAGATGGCGGAGGAGGTAAACAACAGGCCAAACAACCAACAACTGAACATCAACTTAACCAACCAGCAATTTGCAGAAAAATTGGAGGAGTGACTGAAGGGGGGGATACAGAGGGCGGATATGGAGGGAGGAGGAGGGATCAATTTATGCACAATTGTGACAAATCAATAAAAAATAAAAATTAAAAAAAAAGAAGAAAACATGTTAACAGTTCTACATAATTTTTAACCCTAATGGTATTTAAATAAGAATGTATTCAATCTTTTTGCTTCCAGAGGGGTTAGAGACAAAAGGACTCTCTCCACCTCATAAGAAGAGCAAAGCAAAGAAGCCAGAAAGTTCAAAAGATTCTAGTGAGGGTAAGTCCTATACCTGCTATCTTTCAAAGTTATGTTATAGGAAGAAACTTCCACTTTTAATATTAGGTGTGATCTCATTTTCAAATATTTCTAAAGGTTCAAAAATTAAAGGTCAATTTTTGTTCTTCCCAAATATATCTACCTTCTCTCCTGAATGTGAATATGAAAAAACAGGTTTAATTTTTAAGGTGAAAAATGGGATTTAAAAAACTCGTTTTTTTAGTGTGATATATTTCCCATTTCTGCAAGGTGTATTTAGGTGTCCTAAAATTTTTTTTTTCACATGAATGCATTCTCAATACAGAATTGATCCTCAGAATGGGTAAAGAAAATGTTTCTTGTCTTTGGTGTTCTTTTTCACTTTGTAGAAGAAGCCCACACATCTTTACATTGAATGGGTAAGTCCAATTCAGTTCAGTCTTCTAAAGAAATAATACCACCACCACTTACAGATTATTTAAATTTCATTCAAAATGTAGATTAGGTATTTTTAAGTAATCCTTTAACCTTAGACTTTGCATAAACTTCCGAAAAGAGAATTTATGCCTTCTACTTTCTTACTTGGGATTTTTACTATCCCTTTTCCTGTTCATTCTCCAGCTACGGGCAGCTTGGGGAGAAAGAGGTTTCTGCATGAACTTAACACTGTAGGAGACAGCAAAAGTGTGACAACTAGAGCTACCAGCTATCTTCACTCCCAGCATCAGGTTCTCCCTTAAAGAGGGATTTTCAGCAAACTCACCTCCATGATTTTCCAACATCTGTGTGAGTGTCAGGATTCCAGATAAGAAAGTACATAGGCTTAATCTTCATCAAAGTTCAGATTAATAATGAAGTTGGACCAGAGCTTCTGGTTGCCTTGCCCAAAGAATGGCTTTCTAATTCTGGATTTCACTCCTGAATATGGAAGATATTTCCTCAATTATAGGTGTAAATATAGGTATCCTCAGCTACAATAGTGAGCTTGGTTATGGAGAAGATGGCCCTTTTCGTAGGCAGTTGGAACTGAGAAAGATGGGACAGTTCCTTCTCCAGATCACCTAAGAGAAAGGCACAGCATGAGTATTTCCTCTGTGCTACCATGAGGAGCAGGGGATAAAAATTTCCAACTAACAGTGCACAGTAGAAAAAAGAAACAATAGAAACGGTGTATATGAAGTGCCTAGTACAGACCTGAGTTCTCATTAGTGATTAGTATTAAAATTGCTATCATAATCAAGACCTTGATAGGTTAGGCACTGCCCAAGTGCCTTGAAAGATACTTGAAAGTTTAGAATCATTGGAGGACACTCAACATGGAGTAGATCAGCAGCTATAATTGACCCAAGTGGTAAGCTTGGTATCTGGGAGAGTAGCCAGGGCTTCCATCTCTTACTGTAATTAGGTCATTTCTGAATAGTCTCTTAAATTCATTATTGGGAAATGAATTAGGGGCAAAACAACTACCTCTTCCTAGAGAGGACTCACTGAGTGTTTTCCATCAAATGCACAATCTATGCTAAGGTTTTCTAGAACTTGAGTCAATAATCACTTTTGAAGGTCACAGGGCAGGCATAAATACAAATTTCTGTCACCTTCAGTTAATAAAGGGCTCCTTCAAGTTACTTCATCAATTGTGTGGCAGCTTCTTTTATTTTCTAAATAATTTGCTTTGGTTAACAATATCATTCCATAATCCTAATATGAATAAATAAGGTGGTTTCATTCACCCAAATATGTGGTCTCAGAATCCTGCTCTGTGGATTGGTTAGAAGGATATGATCTCTACAGTGTTGTGGTAAAATGTAAACATTAGTCACCCCACAGAAACTTGGGAATCACCCTTCTATTCCTAGAATGATTTCACTGATAAAAATTTAAGATTATTAGCAAGGTGTTAGAAAGAGGAATAATAATAATAAATTAAAAAAACATAACAAATAATAATATGAAGGGACACTGTGATATGTGCTCATTATTTATTGTTATTTCCATTTTGATAAACTATTTCCCAAAGTCATGTGCTGTGTAGCTGCCTGTTTCATTTTCTGTCATGATTCAAAGGGTTATCATCATTCATTCCCCCTAGATATGCACATGGGTATAGTTTCCCTGGGTAGAGGGGTAATATGAACCATAAGCCTTCTAAGTCTTCCTCTTATTTTAGAACCATTGATCTTTTCTAACTTGGTCATCGCTTCTGGGTATTTCATTTATGGAGTACCTAATTTAACTATCATTTGAGCGCAATTTTTTTCTTACATCCTGATCCCCTGCTCTGTTTCCCACCGTTTGATTATTTTCACTTATCTTACAATATTCTTTCTTAGACAGTATCATAGAGTAGAGCTGGAACAAAACTCATCTAGCTTTTCTAGCATGTGTAACCATGATTAGTGTATTTAGATCCAGAAGCAGAATTTTTAAGCATAATATCAGATATTCTTCTATGGATTTTAGCATACAAACTGCAAATCACCCTTTATTGCCCAAGTCCATGCTATTTATTAATATGCAGCTTTCGCTTATTTTTCTAGAAATAACACACCCTCACTAATTCTTTTCCCTTTCTCTCTTCTGGAGATTAAATCTAGTTTTGTGGTGGAAGGAGATATTGTCATTATTACAGCCTTAGTTATTTATTATGGCTAAGAATTATTACTTCATTAAATAATTTACTGAAGTGCTAAACATTAAATAGGAAATCAATCAAATATTTCTAAATGTATGTATTTCTATTTTTTATATTTTGAACTTAAGATTATGATCAGTATTTCATGGACCACAGGATAACATTGATTTGGCCCATTACATATATATATGTATTTTATGCATATATATACATGCATACATGTCTACATAGTCTGGAAAGATATATAAAGATATGTTATTATATATAAAGAATTATCTTTAAAAAATGAGAAAAGGTAAGGATAGATTTTGAAAAATCAATATTCTGGTTTCTAAACTTGTGTGTAATTAAAATATATATGTATATATGATAATTATTTTATATTTATAAAACAAAAATGTTTTCATGAAAAAACTAAGTAGATTTTATGCTTTAAAATTCAGTAGCAGGTTTAGAACAGTAATTTCTATACACATACATCTCCAAAGCCTTAGTGATTCTGGTAATGAATGCTATTTTTCCATCATATTTTTACAGAAAGCATTAGTGCTTTGACTCTTGCTCTACAATTGCCTGTACATAGAATATTCAGCAAGCCTACATGGATGTTCATTCTTCAGGAAACTAAGCCCTTGCAATGCTACATCAATCAGCCTTACACTGCACCTTAAAATATTAATGATCTCTTTTGTCAGATGAAATTTTATGTGAAACATTTTGGAAACTAGAAAGCACTGCAAGTTTTAAGGATCTAGTGCTGCCATTAGAGGTATTGTTATTATCGTTTTTAGTAGAATAATTTTTTTCTGAATTTATGAACCATTGGTGGAATGTACTTCCTACTGCCAGAGAGGCAGAATTTTCTTTCTGCTCTATTATTTTTTCTGCATATTAAAAGTACTGTGTGACATGCTGTTTTGTGAGTGGCTGGACAGAAGGGACATTCTATCTTTCAGAATGCCATGCAGCAGTTCATGCATTATATTCATAAGCATGATCTTTAATTTAATTTTTTTGACAAGTGCAGTGAAGGGTAAAATCAGGCAGTCATAATTTTGACTTTGCCATCACTCAAACAAGTTTAATGATTGACCAGTTTTTTAAAAAGTGGGAGTGAGCCACAGCTGCTTTCTCATGAAGAAAACCTTTGTTTTATCCTCTAGATCTTAAAATACTAAAAATGTAAGCAAAATGTGCATGTCCATGGACAAAATCAGCATACAATAGAGGCCTATGTCACCATCTTGCCTTCATCAAACTCTTTATGTTCTTTTTGATTCAAGGCCATTCTGCCGTTCTGAACTATACCTCTGCCTCAAATTAATAGAAGGATCAAACGGTCTATTTAAAATTTTTAGTCATGCTCTCCACATTTGCCTGTTAAACAGAGACTTGGTTATAACCATGGAGACCTGTTTCAGCATCAGCTCTTAAAGGGGGCTTAAAGAAAGTGGGTATTGAAGTTTTATGCATAATGCAAAAGGCTAAAGCTACCTTGATAGCTCCTGTTTGACGATATTGAACCCTGTTTATGTCTGTTGTCCTGGGCATATTATTAGCAATGTTGCTTTTTCACTTTGGAGGTGTCCTCCTTAGGGTGATAACTTATACAGACCCATTGACCCAGAATGAAGCAGTTCAGCAGGAATGAGGATATGTTTCTTGATTTGGAGTTTCCTTGAACCTTGAGTGTGGCCATGAAAGAATTCAGAACCACATCTAGGCAAAGCAAAGTCTATCAGAGAGAAATGAAATGAACCAAGGAAAGGTCAGGGCAGGCAGAGTCCAAGCATGAGCAATTAAGGAAAAAGGAGGATCTCCTGGCTTAAATGGTGTACAAGAGGCTGCTCATGTGTCCCTTTCTGGGATACAACATGTAGGTGCTGCTGGGGTGTTGATTTATCAGTCCAGACAATAATTTCTAGCTCACTCCCCCCTTCTGCTATGCTCCAAGGTGTAGTTTTATCTTCCCCACAGCAGACTTTACCCTCTTTGCTGCTTCTTGCTTTCCTGGACTTTATTAGCCTCCCTATAAGTTGGGGCAAGGGACTGCTTTCTCCCCTCTGGGCATTTTTTGGCTCTCCCCTGGCTTTATAGGTTCTGCAAGTGTTTCCTGGGATCCTGGGCACCTCAGTCATTAATATTCTTTACACATCACTCTCCCTGCTTTAACCACCTAATAAAGATCTCAATTGTCCATTTTCTGCTTTCTATTGGATAGCTGCTCTAACCTCAAACTCAGTTTAGCCTATAAAATGGAAGGAAATACCTCCCCCCCCCCCCAGGACTCTGAAGGAGATGTAAACTAGGAGATATGGAAACCATCTGGCAAATCTATGGATAGAGGAGCAGTCAGGATTGAAGTTAGAACAGGAAGTGTGTCCTTTCACCAAAAAACTCACCTATCTTATCTATTAATGGTTGAGATTTCTTTGAATATAAACAAAATTATACTGCAAGTAGAATTAAGATTTAAAATGCATTGAGTGCATCTCAAATGGCTAATTGTTTTTCCTCTTCTCTCTCCCTTCAATTCACAGCACACTCTGTTCTCCCCACACCAAATTAATTCCTTTCCCAAATGGAATTTCACCCTGTCTCTCTTCCTGATCTCAATTATCCTTATATTCAAGTAACGGTTCCCAAGAAACCAGTCTTGCTAATATTTATGTAACTTTCTCCCTCAGTCATTCATCAACTTCTGCTCAATGTTCTAAAACTTCACTGCTCTAAAACTTCATGAAGGCACCAGCTTAGGACAGGGGCATGAAGAAGTAAGCCAACTCTGGTTACTGGATATCAGTTCAATCTGTGACACTGAGACATTCTAGAGCCAGTCCTTGTGATCCCTTGAGTTCTGATGACTGCTGTTCCTAAAATGCTGGGATTAAGCTTATATGTTCTGAGGCTAAGTCTTGACCCAGTAGTCCATGGTCTTGTGATTGTGGATGAAAATTTCTCAAACAGTGGCCAATACAACCTTGTGGTGGAAGGGAGAAAAAAGGATTGCCACAAGTTTGTTCAAAGTATCTGCAAGGTTCAAAATTTTTTATCTGGAACTGTGTTCTTAGAAGCCACTATTCACATGGAACACAGTGCAAATGGTTCCTCACAGAATTGTGCAAGGTAGTGCTGACACAGAAACACCACACAACCTCCCTATAGCTGTATCTCCTAACTTCCCCCACCTCTGACCATATATCCCTTTGTCAAATACCTACTGCTTAACAGTATAGTTGCCTTCTAGATCAGACCCTCTGTGTATCAGGAATCTGAGAGCAGTGTAGTTGGTTGTTCTGATGTTAGTGCATGACATCCCAGGTTAGTGCATGACATTCTAGTTATAAAATTCTAGCTCATGAAAGAATGCAGCTTTTGTATGACTATTTCTTGAATCAATTGGTAACGATCACTTGGATCACCTGTGCCAAGGACACTCCAGCAACATATGGAGAGGTCTATGTGGCAAGGGATGGAGGCCTCTTGCCAACTGTGAGCATCCATTGTCAGTCACCTGAGTGAGCCACGTCGCTGCCACTCTTAAGGCACTGTCAGGCTTTCAGATGACTGAAGATCCAACAGACATCCTGATAGCTACTTCATGAGCAACCCCAGGTTAAGTGCCAACCCCCCCAAAAAAAATGCAGAGTATATGGAGATATCTGTATGTATACCAATTGGATTGGAAAAACTTAGGTAAAAAGTGGGTTAAGGGGACCTCACTGATTATTTTGTTGGTTTTTTTTTATAAGATGCCTAAGGAACATAACTAAGTAAACTCAACAGTTAAGTGGAAATGGATATTCTAGTAGTGAGGAAAACAAATGCTGAAGCCCTCTTAACTAGAGGTCTAAGTAAAGCAAGATCAATGTAACTGGAGTAAAGGGACGGGTCATTGAAGGTTGGTCCCTGGGAGGAGTGGAACTTGACTTGGAGTGTGGACACCACACATCCTAAGCAAGTGCTAAATCCAGTTCCTGGTTCAGGATATCTGGGGTAGCTGAGCATTTGCAAGTTTGATCTTTTCCCTGGATTTGCTAATGGCCTTGCCAGGGCCCACACTTTGAGCAGCACTGCCTGGGGTATTGTAGGCCACTGTGAGAACTTTGACTTTTTCTGAGTAGTGGGAGAATAGAACACTATAAGTAGAGAAGGAACAGGACCATACTTATATTTTAAAAAGAACCTTTGGGATATTATGTTGAGACTAGAACATGAAAATTTAAAGGCAGAAACAGGAAGATAGTCTGTTGCAACAAAAGATACTAGTGTCTTGTTGTGAATACCGGTAAATGGAAAGAATGAGAACTGATGTGACCCTGGATAGTTTTGAAAATGAAAGCAGAAACCACTGATTTGAATTCAGCATTTGAGAGAAAGAGTGGAATCAAGGGTGAATCTGCTCACCCTTTTCACAGCCCATGAATTTAAAATACAAGTTGTATTTTAATAAACTTAATTCAAGCTTTCTCCCCACTGCTATCCTTCATCGTGTCTGTCTGGTACTTTTTACTCACCCTATCATGGGAAAGCCTATTATCCTACCCGAGTCCAAATATCCAATTAAGCAAAAGTAAAATTTTCAGATGAGAAGAAATATTTCATATTTAACAAGGAGAGTGAAAGCTCAAGGATATTAACAAAGATGGTAGCTGACAAAAAAAGATTGTTTTAGATAATTTCAGTAACATGGGTTTCAATATGTTCTTCTGTGAGAGATGTATTTCATTATTCTGTTTACAGTCATTTATATAATTTATGATTATTTACAGTCATTTATATAATTTATGATTATCAAGTCCAGGAGGGAAAGGATGATGGAGGGAGAGAGGGAAGGGAAGAGAAGGGAAAGAAAGAGGAAAGGAGGAAAGAGAGAGAGAGGAGGGAAAAGAGGGGAAGTTGGGGAGAAGTGAAGAAAAAATGGTTGAATGAAAGTGAAAAAAGAGGAAGGGGACAAGAGAAGAAGAAAAGGAAAGGAAAGGAAAATATAGTTGTCATTTAGAGGAAAGAGTCCTGAACTAAACATCATTGCACTTGGAAACTATTTTCATAGATATAATTTCTCTTAGGCACTTGATCAAATCCTTCACCTAATATCCCAGAGGTCCTCTCTACATTTCATTTTCTATAACTCTACATAACCTTCAAATTCAGAAGAATTGATTCTTTATGAACTCTTTCCTTCATGCCCAATAATATTTCCATCCTTAATTCAAAAGCTCTGAATCGTGGATGTTAATTGCCAATTGGGCTCCTGAGACCATCTAGGGCAAACTTTGCATTTCACAGATGGAAAAACTTTCTTTTAAAAGTCCTCCAAAGTAGTCTAGAGGACTCAAGAAAGGTGATGCTAAGTTAAAGATTCAAAAACCATAGAATAGGAGCAGCTTATCAGGGCATATACATAATATCTATGAATAATTTTAAAAGTATCTTTTGGTCACTTCCGTGTCTGTGGAAAATTCATATTACATGTATTTTACTGTTTGTCCATTTCGATTTCCAAAACTGAAGATAAAGAACATGTTACAGTAATGGATTTGTCTATGCTTTACTGAAGACTCAGGTCCTGGCTTCATAGAGCTTAAACATTTGAGTAAGTTATTCTTTTCAAAGCTGGCATTCCATGCCCATAGGATATTTTAGAGATGATAAAATTAGATACTATTTTGTTTTCAGCAAAAAAAAAGGTGTTGCTTTGTTTTTAAAGAAAATTATGGCTATTTGAACAATATTGGATTTTCACATTAGGCTTTTACCATTATATTTCAAACTTTCAATTTTCTAGTGTAACAAAGTTGTACTTTCCTACTATACCAGAGAGAGCCTTAAAACTGTCTACCAGCACAAGAATTACCTGGCTGTGTGCCATCCTCTCCTAATGCCTAGCTCTGTGTGCCTGTTTTCTCCTAAGTCTTGTCACTCTGGAGTCATCAGAGGCAGGCTCAGGAAATGACTTCACCTCCAGGGACAGCCTTACTTGAAGAAATGATATACAAGAAGCCATGGAACTCTATTCTCCTTGGGAAGAAACGCTAGCTGATCCACTTGAATCATTTCTCAATTCTCTATCCTGAGGATTCACTAATGATCTTGAACAATCTGGACTGCTGGCATAAAACAAGAAAGTAGATAGAGAATTTGGGACAAAAGGGGTGGCAGTATAGGGACATTGACTATAGAATGTGGAGTGAATATTAGGTGGGTTTGTGAGTACTTGGTGAATGGCTGTGAACTGTTTCTCTCCAGGGAACTTCTTAACCCTCAGTCTAAGTCTGCCACTTATTATAAATGCTAAAACTGGATTCTTACCCCCTAATACCAGCTCTGCACCAGATCAGAATGTCACATTTTTTTTTTTACGTTTTGACTAGATAGCCTACATATTTGAAGTACCATTATTATAGCCAATTTTCTTATTATTTTAAACATTCTTGAATTTACAGCAAATTTGTAAGTACAGTAAAAAGAACCATTTTTTGAACCACTGAGAGTAAATTGCAGATCAGATGTGCTTTCCCCTAATTATTTCACTCTGTATTTCCTATAAACGTGACCAGTTCTCCTATAAGACTATAATACAATAAAGATCAAAAACAGAAAAGCAACATTGATACTTGACTATCATTTAATTTTCAGTCCTTATCTAAGTTTCACCAATTTCCTTAATAATGTCCATTTTATCAAAAAGATTCAGTCCTTACTCATATTTCTTTTGGTCATGTCTCTACTCTTTTCCAGTTTGGAAGAGCTTCTCTGCTCTAATTTGACTTTAGTGACCTTAACAGTTTTTCAAGACTGCAGGCCAATTATATTGTAGCTTTCTTCTAATTTGTTTCCAATTAATAGTATGTTTCTAATGCTGATGTTTTTTTCATGATTGAGTTGAACTTATGCACTTTTGTGAACTGTTATAATCTGTTCTGCTCATAAGCGTGCTATGAACCATCTGTAGCATAGATGAGGAAACCGAAACAGAGAGGAGGGGAAATCTTGCTTACTAGCATAGGTATAGAAACTCTGTGGAAAATCAAGGCAGAAACTAGGTACTTTAATACCAGACCTTCAGATGTAAAGTTCTTTGGATTTTTAAACTTGTGTTTTTGGTTTTATCTGAACAATTTGGAAAGAATGTCATGACCCAGACTCATAGAAAGAAGTGAGGACCTTCAAATTTTTATAAAGGTCTGCAAGGGTTCATCACAGAAACAGGAATCTTCAGGATAAAAGGAATATGAGGTAATTATTCTGGCAAACAGGAAGAAACAAAGAGCATCAACTACAGGGAAGTTGGACTTAAGAGTAGATGCGTGCTGGGGCCTGTATTAAGACTTTGTTTTTGTTTCATTGGTTGATTAAAAACTTTTTTTGTCTTACTTTGTTTCCATATCCATTCTTCTCCCAAACCATATTTTCACCATGTTCATCCCTTCCCCCTTTCCTCGTCCCTGTCTTCTTCGCTATGTGCTTCAGTTTTGTGGTCATCTTGCTGGTTTTTACTATTTCTTGACCTTTTATTGAGATTCTCTATATTCCACATGTAAGTGAGAACATCTGGTATTTGTCTTTTTCCTTCTGACTAATTTCAGCTAGCAGCATCCTTTCCAGCTCCACCCATGTTGCTGCAAATGCCACGAGTCTATCTTTTTTGACCACTGAGTAACATTCTACTGTCTAAGTCTACCATGACTTTCTGATACATACATCTAGTTGTGGGCATTAAGAAGGACTTAGACGCAGAGGAGTTTGGACTCTATTTGATGGGTAGCAGGCAAGCATGTTGTGATTTGTCAGCATCAACGTGACATGTTGTTCCTTGACCAAACTAAATGTAAAACATGAAGTGATGTTCTACATCTTAACGCTTAATCCTAAAACCCAAAACATAGATGTGATTTTACAAAAAGTTCCCAGATTTTAAAACACTTTCAGTACAACCCAACTCATAGCATTAATACATTCAGTAGGAATAATGTTACATGTGCAAGAATCAGACTTTACACCATTTTGTCATAGCTTACCTGACTCTCCAGTGCACTAAACTTATAGATTCGATGTCAGTAAAACCAGGACATCAAAAAAAAAAAAAAAAGAAAAAAGAAAAGAAAATCTCTGTTGTGATGAATGATCCAAAATATTGCAAACACTTATAATGTAACGAAATATTTTATTTTAAAGCACACATGAAGACTGGTGCTGATCTTATGATTCCTGAATGACTGGCTTAATAATCCGTTTCTGAGAGAGCCAAATTAAATCTCAGTTTTGCAAAGCGGGGCTTAACATATACTGCTCCATTTGAGGGCAGTAGTCTTGTTTTTAACATTATTTTCTTAGCAACAATGTTTGCCCTTTAAAACACACCTATGTGATGGCTTGGTTTTTTTTAGCTCCTTTATTTCTTCCCTTCCTGCTGAGTTTTCATTGGTATTGCATAGGATTTGTGTTTAGATATTCAGCCACAGAAACTTAAGCTCTTACCTGTTTTCTCAGCTTTGCAAACAACCAAATTACCTTCACACAGAGACATCTAAATATTTTCTTCCCACAAATTAGTACTCTTAACTGGCAATGAGGAATAATGTATGCATGACAAATTATCCTAAAGTTACTGGCTTAAAATAATGATAATGTTGCTTTTGCCCACAAATCTGCAAGTTGTCCAAGCTGATGCCCCTTTGACCCTCCAAACCTCAGAGACAGGCACTTTTTACAAAGTCCAGTCCTTTCTCCGGTGTCTTCTCTTTTCTTCTTCTCTCTCCAGTGTTCCTCACTGCTCTGCTTCTCCAAGCTTCTTCAAACTTCTTCCACGATTGCTGATGCACAAATCCGCTTTCCAATACCCTGGCCATTTCCAGGTATCAGCTTTCCAGACCACCTTGCTGCAGTGCCACTCTCTCCACACCGTCCACCATGGCTCCTTGCCACCTCCAGTTCACTCCTTAAGGGAGTTTCACCTGACCAGGCCATGTGGACCTGTTCTCTCAGTCCGCCATTCTCATCTCTCTCCTTTTCTCTCTTTTCTCCTTCTTTTTATCTGTCTTTTTGTTACCTCTCACTTCTTCTTGCAGGTCTTTCTCTCAGTCTCCATCCACCAGGGACATTTTGGAGCCCATTTAATTTCCAACTACATCACTACCCCATATCACTAAGAGAAAGAATACAGATCTCACTTCCTGAGGGAAGATGCCAGTGTCACATTGAAACAAAAACAAGCCAGGAGCTGGGATATACATTGGTGCAACTGTTTCTTGGAAACACAATATGCTCCAATATCATTCTACACACATACTTACAAATATACCTACTTACATATACATATATATCTTAATTTTCATAAACTTGTGGGATGAGATTCTGAAGAAAAAGTCACTGAAGACTATATCCATGAAAGCTAGGAGAGATAGGAAAGTATGACTATGGAAGTCTTAATATCTATTTTATATCATCATGGGACTTAGAATTCAAGAATGGGAAGATCAAGGGTGAGTACAGTTGAAGGAATAAAAACTCTATTGCTGTCCTATTTTGATTGACTCTAGTCTAAAGTCTGGTCTCTGCCAAATGAAGGATTTAATCTATGTGCTCTTGATGGTCTCATCCAAAACTTCTGGTTCTGTTGAAAGGTTGAAAATCAGCTATGTCATCATAGACTCCCATTTGTTTCCTGTTTAAAATTACTCTCCAACAAAATTTGCTGAGTCTAAATTCTGTTGCTTTTGCTGAGCAGACAGTCACACTCTGCTTTCTATGCAGCTCTACTAAATCAAGTGTGAGCTTCAAGTCTCCAATGGCACCAAGCTTTATTTCAAGAGTTATTCTCCCTTTGTGTATGAAAATTTGCATTTTGAATGTGTGCCATCAGAGAAATAATAGGAAATTGGAGATAGTAAGTCAAGTAAAAGGAAATATACATATAAAAAAACTGGCACCATTTTTTTCTCATTCTAAGAGACAGTTTTGATAGTAGATAAAGGTATAAAATCACTAAATCCAAAGGGTGGGAGACATAAAACAAATGGAATGCAAACAGAAAGATGATCCTAGGATTATCTGTGCGGCTATCTTTGGAAAGTATCTTCATATGCAATGATACACTCAGCAGACACTATCTGGTGGTGATCACTACAGCATGGAAAATGCCCTAAATTATGAGCACCATATACTAGGTTAAGAAACCTAGTCCATGATAATTTTAATCCAGCAGTTTTTAAGACTCTCAAGGTATTGTTTATGCAATCAAATGTGAGAACCACAAGTAGTCCCACACAAAGTTTGTATAGATTTAAAGACAGAAAGCCAAGTTAAATTGATTTAATAAGCAAACCTATTTCTGAAAAGTCCAGGGAACAGGAGTCAACTATCCTTGAATCTTAGGCAGTCAGAGGTGAATGGAATGGTTCCCCAGAGAAAAGCAAGGGAACCATCAATAGGAGAAACAGATGGGTAAACTTTCTCCCATAGTATGTCATGAGTAAATACTAGGATTGTTGAATTGTTGTAGCTTTGTTTTCTAAGATAAAAAAAAAGTAACATTTATGAAGACATTATGGTTAATATGCTTTTGATTAGCATTTCTCCCCTTTCTAATTTTGCTTTGTATGAAAGAATAAAGGGAATTTTCAGGAATGTATTGGCACTCTTTGTTTATTTTATTTTTTTAAATTTGATTGCATATACGCACACACACACACACGTGTATATGTATAATCATTGTTGTCTACCTTGAGGTTCTCTTACCATCTTATCACCCATGTACCATTATCTTAATCTTTTGTGCCCATCTTTTTCCCCCTCTTTTACCCCCAACTTGCTCTATGCTTTCATTCTACTAACAATTAGTTTTAAATTTGCCTTGTCCTTTTGTTTGTTTTCTCTATGCCACGTCTATGTGCAATCATCAGTATTTATCTTTCTGGCTTATTTCTGCTAACATGAATTCTTCTAGATCCACCCATGTTATCACAAATGCATCAAATGTGTCATTTTGAATGCAGAATAATATTCCATTGTGTACATATACCACAATTTTTTGATCCATTTGTCTGTTTGGGGGCATTTGGGTTGTTTCCAAATGCTGGCTATTGTGAATAGTGCTACAGTAAAAATTTGAGTATAGGTGTCCTTTTGAATTAGTGTGTTGATGTCCTTTGGGTAGATTCCCAGAAATAGAATTATTGAATCAAATGGTAGTTCAATTTTCAGTAATTTGAGAGTACACCATAATGCTTTCGATTGACACTCTTCAAAAGCCCCATCTTTAACACTGGAGGTGTGGAGAGAAGCTACACGGAATATAGCTACTCTTAGACCCACATGGGTATACCTACTGAGTTAAGTATGCCTATACTCAAAGTCATAAAATGAAAATCAATGCATTGAGAGAAATGACAAAACATCAGAATCAGCAATGTGGTTTTAAAAAGTGGCATGTACATATACTGATTCTCAATGGTGAACTCAAAAATATAGAATGTATAAAGCAGTAGCACATCAATTGAAAAGTCTCAAAACATTTTTCATAAATAAAACAAGTGAAAATAAACCCTCAGATTACTTAAAAAAAAGAGAGAGAGAGATGCTGTGGCACTAACTGTGGTTAGTGGCACTGATTGTGGTGGTGGTGATTGTGATGGTGGTGATGTGTCCCTAGAAAACAGACCTTTAGAAGGAGCTTCTGTGACAAGAATGGGACTTAGAAGAA
Source organism: Uropsilus gracilis (assembly GCA_004024945.1). Taxonomy (NCBI): domain Eukaryota; kingdom Metazoa; phylum Chordata; class Mammalia; order Eulipotyphla; family Talpidae; genus Uropsilus; species Uropsilus gracilis. The sequence goes on from PVHY01000230.1 coordinate 146,980, forward strand.
GTAAATGGTACAGTTAGTCTCAAAGAGAGGGCACTGAAAGGTAATGTGGAATCAGACTCCTAAAATGTGTGCGTGCACTTTAAAAAATGTCATTCTACAAGTTCAGTTGTTTGACAGTGGGTCAAAGGAATGCCAAAGTATGTTTATGAGTGGCTCCATTTTAAATGGCAGCCTCAGGCAAAGATGGAATTTGAGCTTCTGTTTACATTCAGACATTCTTTGGATTGTGTTTTAACCTTGTCCTTAGAAGCCTGATGTTTATATATTGGAAGCCACAGGGAATTGCTTTCCTCTTGGTGTTTGAGTACTGCCTGATTTCCTTATCTACTGCTCATTAAATTAGGAAAGTTGGACCTCATGATCTGCTTAGCTTCCTAATCACTTTACCAGGACCATGTTTCAATAACTTATGCCCTTCAGTGTTGTTTCTGCAAGTGGAGGTTTCTTCAGGATGCATTGTAGATAACAGATTCCAGAAATAACACAAAAAGCCAGCTTGTGGGTTTAAGACCTAATTTTAAAATTCAGACCCAGATCACAGGAGGCTGAGTCCTCAAGTTTTACATTTTAACTTACTCATTGAGACTCCACAGTGGAGATTTCCAAATATTAATTTTCAACAGGACAAGGTCATTGATGGCAAAAGTTAGCAATCTGTGAAACATGCTTCCAGAGGAGGTTACCAGCCTGTAGAGAGAGGATGCTTACTGGAATAGGGAACAAGAAGCAAAGGAACACCTGAAACCAAAGATAGCAATTTCATAATTAATATTCTACCTAGAAATGTAATAAAATGCTAGTTAACATATAACTACACATAAATTTAAATTTAAATGAAGATACTTTTATTTTCGTACAATAAGTTGGGAAAATTATCTGACTCAGAATAAGGTGGAGAAATATGAAGCAATATCTTGTGGCAGAGAAAGGCACTGGCTGGAGTGCCATCCAGATGCCAGGTTTGAATTCCCATAGAATTTAAAAGAACCTCTGAAGTCTCACTTGTCTCATCTGTAAAATAGGAACATTAAAACTTATTTCTTGGAACTTGGGGGATGATTAGAAGTAAAATATACAAAAGAACAAGCTAAAGTCTGTCCTATAAGTATATAGTGTATACTCATAAATGATAGCTATTATTGTTATTGTTGTTGCTGTTGCTATTACTTCTAGATAAATATCCAATCTTCCACTCCACAGGGAAAAGTAACTCAGAAAACAAAATGATTTCTAAACAATCTGCATATAGAAATGTAAAGTAACTCAGTGTGGTACAGTCACATCTAGGGTAGGCAGTTTCCTGGAAAAAAATTATGGTCCAATTTTTCTTTCTTTAAAGATATTTATAACTTTTACTTTCCTTTGTGTAAAAACATGCCTGGCCATGTATCTGTTCCTAACCCCTCAGTAAGTCTGCCATTATTTCTTCAACAGGTGCCAGCCAAAAGAATCATAAATCCTTATGAGCTAACAGTGACGTTTCAACTGAGGGAAGAAATAAAAATCCAGATTCCTGAAAATTATAGCATGCATAAGCTTGGAATGTACTTGTTTGTTTGTGTTTTTCTTCTTATACTTCAGAAAACACTATTTGCTCTTTATGTTGAAAACCTGGCAATTATTACTGGCTGTTAGCCCCTTTTTCATATCCAAAGAATAGATTTTTCTAAACCTTCAACTCTGGTCAAAACAGAGAGTATGTTATTAAAAAAAAAAAAAGGCACAAACAAGGACATAAAGTCTCATATACATTTACCACTGAAAGTGAAAGGGCTGATAGTATTTTAGAGAAATGGCTTTTTTTTTTTTTTTTTGGTAACAAGGCACTCAGTAAATATTTGTAGACACCAAATGAATGAACAAATGAATAAGCAAATGAACAAAGGGAATTTGCCAGGACTGCAAATCACTTCTCTTGAATGAATGGACTGCTTGCTTTCCTGGAAAATAAAAAGTTAAATTAAGATAAATCATTGCTGAAAGGGGTCTTTAGGGACTAAAAGAGCAGTGAACATGGTAATAAAACATTGCTCCCGAAAGGAGAATGTGGTAGTTACAGTTACAGGAAGCCTATTAATCCTTTTCTTTTGTAGGATTGCTTAGCTTGTACATAGTTTAGGTTTTGAAATCATCCTTTTCCAGGGTAGAGAGTTTCCAGAACATCAAGCCTGTGGATATTGTACAACAGCTAAAGCTACCCTAGAGCAATTTATGTTATCCTTGTTAACAGAGACCTTTGGGAGCTGAAGTTCACTTTAAGCTGGTACTAACTAGCAATGAATTTTTTAGAGTATTCTCTGAGTGCTAGGAAGGAAGTGGGAATCAGAATATGTACACAATCTTAGGGCAATTAAATCAGGCATGAATGCTCACTTGGTCTGTGGGAACTTGGGCACCCGATCTATTAGAAGCCATGATTGTCTGATCTAAAACACGAGGCAAAGAGGATATCCACCACTTGGAAGTAGTTTGGATGAGAATTAAATGAGAGCACCTGTCAGACATTTAGCACTATGTCTATATATTACTGCTATGATATTTTTCTACTCACAATACTTTTAGCACCAAATGTGGGGTTCTTTTCTAGTTTCAAGCAATTCACCTTATCAATTTGACAAACTGGGTGTCCTGCAATTTAATCGTATTTTAATACCAAACACCTGAGTGGGAATCCAACTCTCCCACTCCATAACTTAAGGACTCAATTTCATAAGTTTAATCCATCTTCATAAACCAAAGTCTGCACCACCCATACTTCAAACTGTAGAGTGGGGGATCCACACAATCCCTACTTGAGGTTTCTTAATTTCTTAAAATAGCTCACAAAACTCAGGAAAGAAAATTCACTTTCTATTTTCAGTTCATTCTAAGGATAGTATAAAGGATATAAATGAACAAACAGATAAAGAAGTAACTGAATGAGGTCATAAGGACCCAAGCTCAAAAACTTGGGGTACACGTCTTGTTGGGATGTACTACTTCTTGTTATGTGGTTATGTGTTAAGTGACCTCAAAGCTCTCCAAGCCTCTTCATTTAGAGTTTTGTGTTGGTTCCATTAATTGAATTATTAGTGATTAATTCAGTCTCCAGTTTATTGTCCCTCCAGAAGTCAGGATGGGGCTCGAAGTTCCAACCTTTTATTCACTTGGTTGAGTCCTCTACCAGGTGACAAAAATATCTAACAGAATACCAAACTGAAATCTGGCATCCCTTCAAGAGCCATTCTACTAACATAAGCTCAACTATTGTTGAAAAGGGGTTTATTATAAATAGCAAAAAGATGTTCTTGTCACTCCTATGAATCAGGTTATTGCAGGGGTTTTAGAAGGAGTTCTGGCCAGAGAAAAGTACACTGTTACCACATCATAATATCATGCTAAAATATAGTAAGGACTCCATAAATGGTGGAAAACAAAGCATGACCAAACCAACTTTTATAACTTTTGATGCCAAGAATGTACAAGGATCATTTCTGAAATTCTTATGTAACCTCCACCTCCCTCGTTTGTACACATGAGAGAGTCAAACACAAAACAGGAAAAATGACATTTTTATTCCCCACAGCTCTTTATATAAAAGATTTAGTGGTGTGGGGGTGCAGGTAGGTAAGTTGAGATGCTGTCTGCTGATGGTGATGTATCAAAGTGCACATAGCAGGGAAATTAGGGAAACTGAAAGTATATATGTTTGGAAAGCAGGAGTACCAAAGGTGAAATTGCTAGAATCACTTAATCCCTAGACGACACTCTTTACAGACAATATTGGAGTTTCTTCAAAGGAAATTAATTCTTTCCACATGGGATTTCACTGGTCTACACTTAGAAACTAAAGATCAGTTTCCACAAGAGAGGAAAGACCTGCAATTTAAGAAAATAGAAGTAAACTGAAAAAGGACAAAAGAAACATTGAAATCAACTCAACCCCTGGTGGGTCCTTCACACCCACATCTGATTAAAGGTAGGTTACAACCTGTATAAGATAACATTTGTGGAGTCTGTGCAACCTTGTGTCCCCTATACTGACTATACCTTCCATACACATACTGCTTTGAGGGAAACTAGTTCTGTGCACCTTCCCCAAGACGGCTGGCCAAAGACATCTGTTCCTCCTTCAAAAGGCCTTTCTGTAAGCTGATCTGTGTCCTTGTGACATGGTAGCTGGCTTCCTCCAGAACAAGTGACCCAAGAAAATGAGAAAGTAAAAAAGAAGTGGCCCTCCTTTGGCCACCTAATGTCAAAGTGACAAGTCATCATTCTGCACACATTCTATCCATTTGAAGGGAATCTCCAAGTCCAGCACACACTCAGGGGAAAGCAAAAATTTTTCCAGTTCTTGAAGGAAGAAGTTGCTAAGAATTTGAGTGTATATTTTTAAAACCACCATAATCCCAAACAGCTTTCAAGTTTCCTGTTCCAAAACATCTTACATCCTGGCTGTGTCTCTGCCAAGTATGGAGTCTTTGAGACCACCTCCCTCCAAGTATTTAATACAGTTGTTGACTAAAGTTCATGTTTAAATCAAAGCAAACTTTCCAGTAATGCCCAACGTCTTGAAATCAGTGAGAACTTGTCTGAGGTCCTGAAATGGATGAGAATTTGTCAGAATTGGGGGCTTTATTGCCATGCAAAAAAATAATGTCGTTAGTGAACAAAATGGAGATGGTTGAAGATAATTTTCCTAGGGGGTAAAACCATTTCCTTTACTATGCAGTTCATTGCCTCTCAATAAGGCATTCAGATAGTTGGTTATATGAACCAAGTTTTTGCCCATTATTTCATTGGGTTGCTCTAAAATAGGAATCAGTACACTTCCATAAAGGACCAAAGGGGAAATATTTTTGGCTGATTCATAGGTCACATATGATCTCTGTCACACACTTTCTTTGTTTTATTACAACCCTTTAAAAATGTAAAAACCATTCTTAGCAGGCAGAATGGACAAAGACAGGCTTACAGACTGGTATTTGCTGACCCCCCCCCTAAAAAAATCTCAGAAAGTACTCAAGGGTATCTTTGGGAAACATATAGATATGCTTCTCCCTACCATCCAGTCATGATGTTTCTTCCCATGTGCTTGATTTATTTCACTTGAGGTTAAGAGTGGAGAATCTTCTTTTCAGGATACATTTTACATAGGATTTCTCTCATTCCTTCAGGGAGACAGAAACAAGTTCAAAAATTAAGTCACTAAAATGAGTAATGTGGTACTGACACAGAAGAATTATGGACCTGTGGGGTTATGGTCTCTCAGAGAACTTATTTTGCATTCTATCCATCATGCGAATAATAATAACTTTGTCCAACAAGCAGAGTGAAGTATGTAGACTGCTAGTAAGTATTTCTTACTGATTCCTAAGTATCAACACCACAGAGTCTTTATACAGCAATAGCAATGTTCAGGGAAGCTGCATCAGAACTGGATTTTCATGGTGAAAAATAATCCAGGCTCAAACTTAGACTTTTGTGTCTTCACTATTTTCTCTAATTCAGCATACTTCTTGGATGACATTGAATCAGACACACACACACACACACACACACACACACTCACAAAACATTGTATGTCTTTAACAGCTAGTAGAATCAAAACCCTGGGATGTGAATTCTTTTTCAAAAAAAAAAATTACATTCTAACTATACCAAGGTATTAGTAAAAATGTATTATTTAGCTCATGAGTCAACAAAAGAAAGTGTGTTAGCATGTATATATGATTAATGAATTAATTCTACAGGAGGCTAAAAGAAAAAAAAAAAGAAGAGCTTAAAAACTGTTCATCATATTTAATGTTGAAGGTACACCCACGAAAATAATGCTGTGATTTTATTACTATGCACAAACCTGTAATACTACAAAATTTCTAACTTGAGGCAATATAAGTAAATATAATCTGTAAGAGAGTTTCAATTACAAATTAAGAAAGTTACTTTTTAAAGATGCAACCAGTAAATATACATTATTGATTCCTAGTTATAATAACTGCAGCTTTAAGTCTTTATTTAAACCTCTTAAAAATAATTTTATAGGACTATTATTTATAGTAATGAAAATTGACCAAAATCATAATTTAATTTTAATTGGACAGAGAGACTTCAAAGGGTCATCTTCCACTTGGAATACATGTTTCTTCCTGTCATTGTTTGTTCTTATAAATTATTCCAATCATCAGTTTAGTAGCTTACTATAGATAAAATTATTCACACGACAATCATTTGAATGATTCAAGTCATATACGTATTATTTGAGCTTTTATCCAAATGTCATCCTGTGATCAGAAAAACTTCTGATATAACTTGACATGTTTTTAATTGACATCGAACTCACAAAACAGCATTCATTAAAACATTGCAATTAAGTGAAAAAAATGTTAAAAACTCAAGGCTATTTTTGACACCTCCTGAAGCTATAGATCTTCTGGGGTAAAATAGGGAAATTGGTTCCACCAAACCCAGGATCATCTGAGATTTGCAATGAGATCAGGGAGAAGTAGAATAATTTATTCTCATAAACAAACTGCCAAGAAGATAGAAAGGTCTAAAATCCTTTCTCAAGGCATTGTTGTGAGAGTGTTCTCCTATGGGCTTTCTCACTGGTAGTTTTCCATCATCCCTCCACCACCAAATGTGTCTGTATATTGCTCCCTGTTGCATTACTACCTCCTCACGGGGACACTTTAGTTTAAGTGGGAAGGGGCTCTACCTATTAAGTACCATCCCTAGAAACCATGACAGGGAATAGAGCAATGTCGACTAGGTAGACTGATTCTCACTTTGAAGGAAAATAATCTCTTGCAGAGATTGCTCTTTTCATTGATCACAGGGCTGCCTGCTTTTTCTTTTCTTTCTTTTTTTTTTAACCAAGTGTATTTCTGTGGAGAGGAGACAGCTGGAATTTCTTTGGAGTTATCCAAAAAAATACATTAGATAAGGGGAGACTTCTGCAAATTGACCAATTTGGCAGAAAGAACAAAGCACATGCCAGAATACTGTACAAAGAAGGATTCAAGTGTCATTTATGTCTATAGTATTATGCACACTGGCAATACCTAATTGTCTGTGGCCTACTCTGCCACCAGGAGAAAGGAAACAGATGTTCCTATTTGTCTTTTGATGTGGCTTTTGATATTTACATTGACTTTTCTAAAATAAAATCAGCCACCCTTGACAATTTTTCCCTAGTCCTTGAGACTGTCTACTAATTGTACCAGGTGACTGTATTACCAGCAGCTCTTGTCCTAGCACAGGAGGAAACATAGATGCCATTGGGAAGGGAATATAAATAAAAAATACTTAGACATTTTTAATTCACAGCAAAGTAAAATCCCAATAAAACTTTTTGAAATATACCTAATAGATATTTGGGGGCATTTAAATCTAAGACCAGAAAGTATTGATTTCAAATAGTAATTATAAGCCTAGTGTTATAAATAGTAGTACAAGATAATTAGAGTATCATCAGTAGTCTTGGCAGAGATGACAGATTAATTAATAAATAAAAATAATTAGCACTAAATTGAAAATGATGTTTGAGCCCTTCTTAAAGCACAGTTATGAGAAAGGAAACATAAGGATAGTGGATCTAGCACTTATCATAGTGAGAGGCACAAGGTGAACACATGGTGAACAGGGTCTGACAGACACTGGGTACTTAAGAATAATAGAATAATAGCACAGTAAGAAAATCCTCAGCTGGGCTAGTGTCTCCTCTGAGAATATTTCCCTTAACTCCCAGGACTGGAATTAGCATTGGAGCCCTCTTGGCTTCATCCCCACAGCTTTTGTGGTTTTGTGACACTCACCTTCCTCTTAGTAAGTTCCTGGGGACCTCGAACTCCCCCTTCTTTGTCCCTGTGTCTACAGCACCTGGTCTGGTGTCTAGAGAGAAGAGACTCTCCCCTCCAAGTTCGTGCAATGTGAAAATCTCTTAATGATAAGGTGGCAATCATAAGTTTAGTGAAATCAAAAGGATACGTTTTTACAAATTTATTTTGAGAAAAGATTGATTTCTTTTTCTGCCTGTAAAATAGCACTGTGGTTCCAAGGAATTACTCAGCTAGTAGCTTCAGAGATTCAGAAGTTAAAAAAGGAACAGTGCATTCATGAAGCTAAAGTGGGCTGTTCATATTAATGTCCAGCAAATGAGAATAAGTTATATTGCACTTTCTCTTCTGACCTGTTCAGACTCTGGAGTCTACACTGATGGTTCGGAGTATGCTGCTCAGACCTTCGGTAGCAGCAACTTCACCTGAGAATATCTACAAAATACTGTGCTCAGACTCAGCCCTGGCCCGTGAACCATCCATCACCCAGTAACCTGTATTTCTTTTTTATATTTAGATTAAACACATTTCCTTACATCATTGTTAATTTGGGGGCAATTTTGATTTCTCCCCTCAATGGTAGTTCCATAGTTCTCCCACATAGTGCTATAGAACCTGTGATGCATCTCCATAACTCCTTATGTTCTTTCCTCCCTAAACTTGCATTTTATTTTTATTAATTTTTTTCTTACATTGTTTTCAGTCCCCATAGTTCTCCAGTCATAATATACCCATGAACTCTCACCATATACCCTAATGTTCATCACTCCCTTGTTTTGCATCACCACTCTCTCTCTCCTCTGCTGTATGCTTCAGTTCTAAACTCAGCTAGCTGGTTTTGACCTTTTCTTGGACTTTTGTTTGATTTCTCTATATTCCACATATAACGGATACTATCCAGCGCTTATCCTTTTCCTTCTGACTAATTTCAGCCAGCAGAATCCCTTACAGCCCCATCCCAAGAAAAACATGAGTTTTTCTTTTTTGATCACTGAGTAATATTCCATTGTGTAAATATACCACAGCTTTTTGATCCATGTATCTATTTGGGGACTTTTGGAGTATTTCCGTATTGTGGCTATTGTAGTGTTGCTATAAACATAGGAGTGCAGGTTTCCTTTCAAATTAGTGTTTTTACATCCTTTGGGTAGACTCCCAGGAGTGGAATTGCTGGATCATATGGTAGATCCATTTTTAGTATCCTGAGAAACCTCCACCTGATTTTCCATGGTGGCTGGACCAAACTTAAAGGATGTCCCCTGTATTTTTAAGAAGTCCTTCAAGGGATGCTGATGCACAGTGAAGTTTGAGAACCACCGCTTTTAGTCATTTTCCAGCTACTCCTCCAGACAGAAAAAAATAAGATGCCCAAAAAGACAGCCTCCAGAGCCTAAATGGCAATATAAATAAAACATTGGTCCCACTGCTTTCAGACATATCAATTATTTTAATGTGAACTAAAGGGAATAATGTGTTGAAGTGTATTTAGGTATGATGTCAAAAAGCTGTTAAGTGACTATTTGGTCAAACAAAAGAATTAATGGAGTCCTGCAGTTTTTAAGAGATAAATTACACATAGAGAGAACATTGATGTCTCTGTAGTCATTTGGAAGCTTAATCATAGCTGTTATTTTATTATCTGCAGAATTATAATTGAGGACATACTTTTATAAACTTTTCATATTAAATCATGGAAACGTATTCATTGCTTTAATTCTAAACTTCAAATCCAAATCAGTATCTTAAATATTATTTTCACTTAAAAATACTTAAAAAAAGTATTTTTCAATATTATAGGAACAATTATGCTAAAGGGGAAATGATAGAAACTTGTTCTCATAATATGGAGTTCCCTGCAACTTCAAATATGCATCTATATAATTGTGACCTCCCCAAGGGACACTTACTCTCAGCTCACATACCCTTCAATCAGTGATTTCCCAAAGAGTCATACAGGCAAAGTAAAGTGAGGAATGGATGCCTCACCCAAATAGTCCTCATTTAATTCAACTCAAATATACAATATTTATTCAGATCTACATATAAGAGATAAAATTTTATATTTTCCTGTAGGTAACTGTCTCTCACCTCAATTTCATCATCTGCTGAGAGGTACATCTCATAAAATCTCTCCATCCATCTTTCCTCTTATCAACTCCCAAATGAAAGGCTTTTGTCATTCAGATAACCTAATTTATTCCCTCTGTTCCATTCTGATTTTTGGTGACACTAAACAAATATTAATTGATGATAAATATACCTAACAACTTTTGAATTTATTCATAGGATGATTCCTCTATTCAAAGAAACTCTTTATGTGCTTTCTGTTCTCCAAAAAAGAAAAAAAAAGCTAAATAGTGTTTGAGTTTGCCAGTTCTGTACCTAACATCTGCACAGAACACAATGTGTGCCCTCTTCAGGCAAATGCATAGGCACATCAACTATTTCAATTCAATGACAATATAGAGAAATGTAATTTTTAGAAGTAAATTTAACCTTAGCACTTAAAGTTAAATGAAAAAGCAATTGCTTTGTTTAAGAGAGTGAGAGGGAGCAAAGAAATACCATTGTAATGCTTATGCTAACTTTGTACTCTTCATAACTTTTTCAGTTATGACATAGGCTCCAGATTGTGTGCACATCTAAAAATCTGTGTAATTTATTGTCAATTTAACAGCTTAGATGTGCTATGTGAAACCATAGGCATCAGTGGAATTTTATTTCTAACCCTAGTTGCACCATGAAGCCATTGGAAGACTTTGCGAAAGTTGTTCAGTTCTCATTTGCTTGCTAGATAATCTTTAAAACATAGGCCACATTAATATTTTTCTTATTATTGTCAACCCTTAATGGTTATTGATTGTGTACAGGATGCTTTGTATCTCTGCAAGGAGCTAAAACTTCCCCAGGGAAGAGTGTCTTAATAAATGGTGTTTGTAAAATGCTTGGAAAATTCTTGGTTTAAAAACTAACCCTATCAGAGTAGAAGTATTTATATTACCATGCCATATGGGAGAACCACATGTTATATATTAAGAGGGTGTTTGTGATATTGGAAATAGTTTTGTTACGTTGCCTTGTGCTATTTTTATACCAAGTTGTGCCACAAGAAGTTTTGGTATGTTAGGTTTGTACCTTCAATGTGTAAATACTAGAAATGTAATCCTTCAACAGGTATTTATGGAATTATTGCTTATTAAACTTGGTTCTCTACTGTCATACCAAGGAAAGGATGGTCTAAAGTATGTTACCATATCACATGCTTCTTTGCCTTATGTTTGGGTCACACCTTGGTGTCTCTTAACAGACATATGTGCTTAAAAATGAAAGACTTAAAAAATAAAAATTAGAGGAAGGTGGCCAGTGAAGTATGGCAGTGGCTCAACAGACTATGGTGGAAGACTACACATGTCCTGGTGATGATTGTGGTGTGGTGACAAACATCTGAAGAAGTGTGAAGCAATATGGCTAAACAGTCTTATTAGCCAATGTTATCTCAACAAAATTAAATTCGAAAAATGTAAAGGTTTGATATTTCCTCTTCCCTCTATAGCAACAAGTATGCTATTTAAAGTCACTATTAGAAAGAGATAAGATCAAGATGACTGCCTCAGCTTTCCTTAAACTGAAGATCAGCCCTTGAGTTTAACACAACCTCTTTGAGTGGGGCATGACTGCAATACTATTTGAGTGGTTTTTAGCAGACTAGCATGTTCCCAAACTGCCTATGTGTGCCCCAACATCTTCCCAAGAGATACTAAGTCACTGATCTGGATAGCTTTTTTTTAGCAAGTTCCAATCTACAATCTCCATGGATTGGGGAAAGAACTTCTGCTTTTGACTAATGACTCCAATAAAAAGACAAAATAGTGACAGACCTATTATAATGAGTATCTGGGCTGTGTGTCAGGGTCACATTTCTTGGAAAAATTCTGACCCATATCATATGAGGCTCTTATCTGTTGATCTGGAAATAGAAGATAAATTTTCTCTGTTTTGTTTTCATGATTAACTCGTGAATTAGTTATGCAAGTTCAGGTAAGGGAAGAGCATATTTCATTAATCCACAAATATGTATTAAACATCAACCATTTGTTTATTGTAGGTACTTAGGAGACTTCAGGCAACCAAATAAACAAAAACCTTTGCTTTGGTGGAGTTGACATTCAGTTGGGGGTAGAAATATGTAAACAATGAACATATTTAAAGTATACATCAGAAAGTAAAGTAGGACAAGGAGGATGGAATGTATGTATGGTGTGGGTAGGTTGCCATTTTAAATGGCAAGTTCAATGTAGATCTCATTGAAAATGGGACATCTGAGCAAACTTGAAGGATCTTGGTGCTTTAGATAGAAGAAATGGTGAGCTAGGTAGGAAAACAGAACCGCATGTGCTGGAGGAAAACCCCAGAGGCGTGTGGGCTGGAGAAGTGAGGAGAAGGAGACTAGAAAAATGTGAAGCATGAAAACACTGGAGTTCATTACCATGCACAACCCTGTGGCCTTTGAGTAATTTTAAGTGTTTGAGCAGGAGAGGCCATAATCTGATAAATTTTAAAACAAACTGTCTGGTGTCTAAGTGGAAAACAGGCTTTGAAGATAAGAAATGAAACAGAAAACTATGTATGGAGCCACTATTACAAACCAGGAGAGGGAATGGAGGCTGGACCAGGGTAGCAATGAATGCAGATGGACTCCAGCTATTTATGCTCCATTCACACCACCACATTTGTTTATAGGAACCAGTATTTGAGAGCAAAGCAAAATGATATTTTAAAACTAGTTCACAATTGATCGAATAGATTCAACCAGAGACTCCGGCAGACACGGTACATTTTTGTACATTGAGAACTGATATGTGGCTTGAGCAAAAAAAAATAATTACTGCTTAGAGTTCCTTCCTCTCTCCTTTGACAAGTACTTATGGAGCCCCTAGTGGATTTAAGGGCCTGCCCTGGTGCTGAAGACATCACAGGAACAGCAAGGGACAGATCTCTAAGCCGAGCACTCACAGTGTAGCTGCAGAGGGTCAGAGAAGGTCACAGGAATATACAGGCAAGAAAGACACCTCGGGCTTTGGCATAATCTGGACCTGAGTTTAAGTCCCTTCTCTGCCACTAATTGTGTCACTTCAGGGAAGTGACTTGACCTCCCAACCTTAATTTCTTCATGTGTAAAAGTTTAGATGAAAGTTGAACTCAGTAGGACCGCCGTGGGATTCATAGTATAACAGATGGGAGATGCATAAAGTGCCTCTTGCCTCTGAGGCACCACTCATGCTAGAGGGTCACTACTTGACTGGGAACCTCTTTTCATCTGCCTGAAAGATGGAAGTGAGGTTTTTCATTACAATATAGAGGAGTCAACTTCGGAACTTACTTTTCTCAGATTAACCTACCAAATAGATCAATCGCCTGATGACACTTACAGAACAAAATTTTTAGGTGCATGAAGCTCACTTCCCCCTCCTTTCTTTCTTTTATTCCTTTCTTCCTTTTGACACCATTAAGTAGGGTTGAACAACATAGGCATTTAAACTAAAAGAGGGTGATTGGAAAATACCCATCACTGAGCTCAGGCAGAGTCAAGGAGGTATTTCGGTGTCAGAATAGAGGAACCCAATGAAACATGATGACAAAATGCAGCATGTGATCCTTCATTGCTGTGAAAGATGTAATTGGGGAATTAGTGAAATCTTAAATGTGGCCTGTGGCTAAGTATTAAGAATAATAAGTAATAAGAATGTCATCTATGCTAATCTCCTGATCTTAACAGCTTCGTTTTGGTTAAGGAGAAAAATATTCTTGTTTGTACAAATTATATATCAAAGTGAGTGCAGCTTATTTTCAATCAGTTCAGAGGGGAAAAGAGAAGCTTTTCCATACTGTCCTTTTAACTCTGTTGTTTAAAATTGCACCAAAAAAAAAAAAAAAAAAAACCTTTAGCATTAAAGAATTAAAGAAAGAAGTTCGGTGTTGTAGCATTGTAGTAAATACCAGATGAACTCAGTTCTCAAGACTAGTGTTCTATGTTAACACATATGAGATTAGAGTTTAACTCTTTAACTATTCTTGTATTCAGTATCAATTTTCCCATATGCTAAACCTTAATTTGGCTATCTTAACCAGATAATCAATATTAGTAACATTTTCTGGGAGCCAATGGGAGCTCTGGGATAAGATTGAAAACCTTCTGCTATCACTTGTTAACTGTAGGATCTTAAACAGATTACTTAATATTTCTGTGTCTCAGTTTTACTATCTGTGAAATGTTGATGATAATAATACCTACTGAATTGCATTATTATGAGAATTAAATTTGATAATCCATGCAAAATTCTTAGCCACTGAGTGAAACCTAATCAATATTCAGTAAATCTTACCTGGCATTTACCTGTATTATCTTGCTGCCCACACAGCCCTATGAACTAAAACAAGTAAAACATAAGCATCACCAATGGCAGTGCATATTCTCTGACAGTGTTCCTTCTTTATATGAGCTAAATTAATTTTCCAAGTTCATAGAGTTTTGAAATATGTCAGATGAGAACTTAGCTGGGTGACAAAGGACACTATTGAAGACTTATAAATAAAAGAGAGCACTAAGTTAAAAAACAGACAAAACCTTTGAGCCTTTCTGACATAGGAAAAATATAATTTGTACCAACCACTTATTGTCACAGTAATGCTGTGTAACAAATGACCTTTAAATGCAATCCTTCACCACAAGAAAAGAGTTACAGTCAGGCTCATAAGCTTGCAAACTGACTACATCAAATAGTTCAGCTGATACAGGCTGAATCAAGCTGGATGGTTCTGTTTTCAGCTGAGCACTGCCTGGGCTTGGTTCCATACTGGGACTTGAATTCAAGTCTGCTTCCCCTATCTTTGCAGCACCATCTTTTTGGTGGTGGAAAACATCAGGAGTGGAAAAGCAGCAAGCACAATCAGGCAGCATAATTAAGCCCTTTGCTGACAATTTGCTGGCTAATATTTTATAAGGTAAATAAAGTTATCAAGTAAAAGGGAAGAATTCTGTGCTGAGTAGAATGACACAGATATATATAAAATTATTTACCTGGGACTCAAGAGTTGGAACCAATAATCCACTGCACATACTACTGTATCTGAATTGCCCAGAGATCTTGGCATCTTTAAGAGAAATAGAGATAGTACCCCCATCAAGTTGTTTTTCCAGTAACTGGGGTGGGTTGGCTCTGATTTACTTTCCCTTTTCCTTCCTATCTGCATGCAATATTCACCAAAGGAACTACAAATGTCAGAACAATGATTCCTAGCCATGAAATTGAGGTGTTATCCTTGTAAAAGTTTTACAAAGAATTAAACATGGGCAGCATTATTATCATCCTCCAACCAACAGTATAATCCTTCCATTTAGATGAATTCACTTTGCGGTGGGAGTCTCTTATTTTTATTTGTATCAAATTTCTGCACTCTCTTGCATAAAGTATATGCTCAGTATATGAGTTGAAAGAGTAACGAGCAGGGTACTAATGCTGAAGAAAAACATGCTGCAGTGATTAGAATTCTCACAGATTATTGTGTCTTTTGGCATGGGGAAATAAAGTATCATGACACTTGGTATAAATGCTACGGAAATTTATTATATGAATTAAAGCCTATGTTTGATATCCAAAGTAATCTTAAAGGTAATTAATGCAGAGAATTTAACTACTGTGTGACATTTTTAAGCTAGCAAAGGAGCCTGTCACTTTCCTATATTTTTCACATTTATTGTAAAGTTTTTAAATCCCTTCTAAAAATCACAAGTTTACATTCTGTTCTCTACTTAACTGTTATTGTTTATGTGTTTCTAGAGAAAATAGCTAGACAGACAAGACTAATAAAAAGAAAACTCACCCTTATCAGATACTTATGGGTAACTAATTGCGTAATGGAAATTTTTTTTTCCCTCCAAGTGGAAGTCCACTCTTTCACTAAGAATGAACCCAGTTGAGGCGTTCTAGATGAATAGAAAGTTATAAGCAGGTCAACTGCCCTTCGAAAAGAGAGTGAAATGAATGCTAATCTAATTGCCCAAGAATGCATAAGCCAGGCTTAGAAAGTAAGGCTTCTGCGCTGCTTCCCCCTGCTGGCTTTCAGGAGGACACGCTATGGTTTGGAAATTGATGAAAGCAAAACATCCAAATCTTTTCCTTCGAGGGCCTGTTACTCTAATGGGCAACGCAAACATTCTCCTAGATTGTGTTTATTCCATGATAAAGATGCCAAATGCTTCTGGGGTTTGCTTCTCAAGGGCAGAGATACTGTAAAAAGAACATTGTGCAGCTGCGATTCAGAGATAACAAACCCCATTCAGATGGCTGCATTAGGGAGTGAATGGTATGGATCAGGGTAAAACACCAGGATCCATGGACTAGGTAAATAGCCAGACCAGTTCTTATTTTGATACAAGTGGATTTTGGGGTGTGATCATATATTTCCTTTTCATGCATGTAGAACTGCTACAATCAGTTCTTCATCTTCCTCTGACTTAATTGCTTCTCTTTTTCATCTTATTCTCCTTTATTTTTAAGGATGATTTTTACCTCCTTCCATAGGAGATGTAGCAAAGCAGACTACTTTTAAAGTCAGCCTGTCACCATAGACTTCAAGCCAATCATGAATTCTGTGTTAAAAGGTCTGTTTGTTGGAAGGAGATAGAAAAGCTGGCCGATTTCTCCTATTTGAGGCTGAGTCCTTTCAGTGGGAGGAAAAGGGGAAATACTGACCTATGTTTTTGACACATGCTCCTGCACCAACTTGGCCTTGTTAAAGGAATAAGAGCAGCAGTATTGACTGTTTTTTTCCTCTAGAGCAAAAGTCAACACCATGGTGTACATGGAGAACCAGAACAGAGAAAATGTCAGATACTCGTGTAGTGCTTGTAAATATGCCATTTAAAATACTGAGTTTGGGAAACCACAAAACTGCTTCCCGTACTCATGTTAAGAGTTAAATGGAGTCCATCAGGACAAATGACACAGGGTTGAGCAGTGGGAATACTACACATATTTATGCTTTTTCCTTTTTATTAAAAACTATTTTTTTCTTTTATGCAAGTCATCTCTAAATGTTTTCCCTTCTGAAACACTCTTCAATATGTTATTTTTTCAGAACTGCTTGATGAAAGGTTTCCCTATTGCTTCTGAGGTTCTTGTTTTGGCTCAACTCATTCAGTCTTCCTCTGGGAAGAATTTCCTTCTTACCTCTGGATTAAGAGCTGATTGTATTAGCCTATCCAGTAAAACAAGGTTAAATGATCTGAGCCTGCTCATGGGTCAGGAATTGTGAAAAGGCTCAGCTGCTGATTCCTTTGCTTGTGTGGCTCTGTGTGAGGTCATCACTGAGCAGCATCCATGGGTAGCTGGGCTTGGAAGGTACAAAGCAACTTTATTCACATGTCTGGCCCTCCTGCTCCCCCACATGGTCCTTCTCTGTCTCCACGCCTCTCTCCACTTGGTAGGCTAGCCTCAGTTCTGTTGTGGCATGGTGGCTGGCTTCCAGAGGGAGAAAACGCAAGCTGTTAGTCCTCTGAGGCTTTGGCTTGGGGATACCAGAACATTACTCCTACATTTCATTGGTCGGCCTAAGGCACAGATATAGTCCAGATGCAAGGAGAGGAAAAATGGACTCTGCTTCTTGGGAAACAAAGAATCTGTGGCCATTTTACCCCACAATAATAGATGCAAGTAACATTCTCATTTTCTGTACTTCAGCTACATGTGTTATAGGTTATTTCTGTATTCTTATATTAATTTAGCCTTTCTTATTTGTTTATTTTTAATTTTCTAAACAAAAAGAAATTTCGAAAACTTCACTACAGTGAATTCTAAAATCATGCCTTTATTTGCCTTTGGAAGCTCTGGTTTTTCCTACACATAAATACACACATGCACATACTACATACTACTGCATATGCATATAGTACATATGCATATGTGGCATGTATAGATCTATACTAAGCCAAAAGAAAAGTTTAGCTAGTTTCTAGCACATAGATGCTATTGTACTTGCCCGGGTATTTATTTATCCAGGGGTTATTTTCAAGGAATTGTACTATGGCACAGACTTGGGTAACATTATGTACTCAAGACAAAATACTTCATAGCATAGATATGTTATACTGTCATGTACAAGTTAAGCAAAAATACTTTTTGTGTGACATATAACAAACAGAAAAATAAAGGGCATAAAAGCTTAACCAAGTTTCCTTAAGCAAGGCATATGGCTCGAGTCAAGGGAGAAAAGCAGATTGGAATGAAAATCTGTACTGCAATTTGGGAAACGCTGTGCAAGGAAAGAGCTGCTACCAGGACTGCTGAGTGAATTTTGTTTACAGCAGTTCAACATTTCATCAAGCCAATCATGTGAAAAGGAAGAAGTATAAATGCACCTACTGGTGTAGGTGATTTTTCTGTTTCATGCCTCTGATTCATCTCTGTGCCTTGCTGTATGGGGGAGTCATGCTACATTGGTTACAATTAATCTCAGTGCTGCATATTAGCCTTAAAGTATTAAGCTGCATATTAGCCAATCTATTGACTTGACATATTTTTTTCTCTTCTGGTTTTTTCAAAGATGAGAATGGTTCAGAGGAAATACAAAGTACAGAAGAAATGGAAGGACAGAGTCAAGAAGCAGGTAGGCTCAGATTTCTTTTGAGGAGTCTCATAGGCCTCATCCACAGAGGTGAACAATGACTTTACTCAGCGGTGTTTTCTGAACATACCCATACCTTTTCATCAGGCTAACATCACTGTTTGTTCAGGCCTCCCTCAGGAAGTCACAAGCTCTATGAACTCAGTGACAGTACTTGTCATCAGAAGTGCAGTTTCTCATACTATCCACTGATGCTATTTTTCTTGCATATTATAACAGTAGAGACCAGCAGAGGTTAAAAGAGCCAAGTCAGAGCTTGGCTCACATAGATGAACTGCAATGAGCAGATTTATTTTGGGGGGAAAGTGAAGTGCAAAATGTTTAAAGGAAACTGGCAAGAGACTTTCTATTCAATGAGTATAGCGTTCCTTACTGCACTGGGTGACATTTTGAAGTACCATATCTCTGGTTATTTCTTTGCATTATGTTGTAGGAGGTACTGTCACAGAACATAGCTCCACCATACACAGATGTAAGAGTGAAAGCCTTTCAGACACCTGACATCTCTATTTACTAAAAAACAGATGTGTCAATGAATTGCTTATTGAGTCTCCACGTAGATTACTAATTGAGCATTTTTTTAAATAAAATAGCACTTAAGATGCAAGAAGGAGATTGGCATCACCTTCAAATTATCATCTCTTCCTAAAATTTTTTGCACTTAAGCATATTCTCAAAAGAATGATAGGTACAAATTGGCCTTTAATAACACAAGTATCAAAACAGGAATATCCTTCCTCCTTTTCATTTCTGCATCGAGTTCTAAGGAGTCCCACAGGGGGGCTTTTGCAAGACAATGGTCTCTGCCTATGTGCCAGTCCTGTCCTAGGCCATAGGCTGAATTTCTGGAAATAAATCAGTAGGTAGTGTGATAAGTTTTTCACTGAAAACTCCCTACATTAACCTTGGAACTTTCGTAGAGAAATGGAAGCTTTTTATTATTAACCAGAGGAAGATGGAATCGAAGAGGGCCAATCAGAGAAAGCACTGAAGCAAGGCAGCCAGGATCTTGTGTACCTGCTGCTGGGGTCAGATGGCTCCCTTCACTGACATGTAGTCCTTTCAATGAAATGAGTTTTTGCTACAGCAAACTGTGGTTGCTCATCTCCAGTCCCACCCCACCCCCAGCTCCCAGCCCCACACATCGTTATGTGCTGTGGAAGATGAATCTTATGTGAAAAGCTGTCATTGTTTTTACTGTTTGAAACTGATAAATATTAGTGAACTGGCTGCTGACAGCTGAGGCCATTCTCTGAATGCTGAGGCTTCACTCACTGGTGTTTTTTTCACTCATTGCTCTGTCCCAAACTGTTTTTATCAGTATGAATTTTTCTCCCACCCTCTCTGTCTCTTTCTCTCTGTCTCTGTTTCTCTGTCTCTGTCTCTTTCACACACACACACACACACACACACACATACACACGCCTGTCTGTGTTTTCTGTATACTCTCTGTTCTTATTAATAGGCTCAGACAGTTAAGAACAAACATTTTAAATTTGGGATCATCTTGCCTATTTGAAGAGAGGATTAGAATATAGGCCCCCCCTTTCTACCTCTCAGATTGATAGAATTACCAAGATATGGTTACATTTCTGACTATCCTGTAAGCCGATGGCCTGATACATCTGTGATCCTGGCCTGTGTCATTGCAATTATATGCACTAGGCTCATTTCATTGCCTATCAAATCTAAGTGTGGATAAATCGAATGATTTTGGTCATTAGTGTCCTTTTAACCTAGTGTTATTCTTCCATATTAAAACATTACCTTCTTTTCATTCAAGACAATTTCTAGTTTCAACTTTATATAATTCTGTGGGTCTCCTCTACATCATAAACAAACATAATCTCAAACCAGGATCCTTCATTCATGTTGACTGATCTCATGATCATGATCAAAATTACAGATCATAGCCCTCAAACATTTATCCAGGAAATACATATCAAGGGCTTACTAAGCCACTGTTCTGAGTACTGAGATATAGTAGCAAATAACCGTGTTTACTTGGAAGTCATTCTGGTATTTGTATAAGGGGAAAGGGAGAGTGTCCAAAAATAAGTGATACACAAACAAAAAATATAATGCTATAAACCCTGCAAAGAAATGAGGTGATGAAGAAGGGAGACCAAGAAAGCATTGCTTGGATTTGGGGAGGACTCCCTGAGGAAGTGATAATTAAAATGAGATCTGAATGATGAGATGGAGAAAATAGAGGGATCAGATAATTGCAAATACTTCAGAGTCAGTTAGAATTTCATAAATTAGAGAAAGGAAATAAGAGCAACTGAAATATGTTGGATAAGGGGGAACATGGTGTGAGATTTGGTAAGAGATCATAAGGCCAGATTATGTCTGACTGCAAGATTTAATTTAATTAGTACTACAAAGAGAAGTTAAGGGGAAACTTGTAAGTCATGAAGAGACATTATCTTTGTGAATGAAAATGGGTCAAAAAGTCCGTGAAACCAATTAGACATACTACATCAGTGATGAGCTCAGAGGTGGTAGTTTCTAGAAATGGAAACAAAACAGACAGATCTATGCTATGTTCCAGAGACAGATATAACAGGATGGGATGATGGCAATTACGTGGGACAAAACACAATGGAGAAAGAGGAATCCAGGAAAAGTTCTAGGAATTTAACTTCAATAACTACAGGGATGAAAGTGCTACTACTGATGGTATATGTGGAAAACTGAATATAGGGCATTGTTTTAAGTATAGTGAGCTAAGAAAAAATGTAGGCCATAGATTCTGAATTGAGAGTCATGGATATCAACGCTGCCTATTGGAGACAAAAGATGTGCTACAAAGTTTCTGTTTTGTTTTAATTATTTGTTAGCTGTCATATAGGTATGAATTATCTTCATTTCCATGACTCTGTTCCTACATGGAAATATATATATATTCCTTTTTCTAGTTCTCAAGTACTAACCATTTCAAATGATCTTAATAATGCCTTATGTCTTAAATTTACTATTTTAATTTTAGTAAATTAATTATCTATTGTTCTGGAGGCAAGCATGAATGGAATCATGGTGGGACTGATGATACTGAAGAGAAAGAACACTGAGGAGGTTAATTATTGCTGAGGGGAGCAGGGACCACCAAGTTCCTTAGTCCCCACTCTTTGCTTGAGTGACATGAAACCTCCAAAATGGCCTTTGATTCTTTCATACAAATGATTCCCTTCTCCTGGGCTTCTGCACTGACAGCCCTCAGATGAGCTCCCTGTAGTTTGACAGCCTTGCATAATGGAACAGAAGTGCTGTGTTTGGGGAAACCAAACTTGCAACACTCAAGCACATAAAAGCACTTTGTAGAAACTTGTAACTCTCTATCATTTTTCATAATCTGTTATACAGAAAAATGATGTACCATTCTTCCATAGCTGGAGAAGAAGCTAAATGGCAGAGAATAGTAGTCCCAACCAACAAAAAATAATTTGTAATTCTTTGGACTCTGTCTAAACTAAAGGTCAGGGTCTATTAATTTAGGAGTATCACAAACCACTAGGCCTTCCAAGACCACTTGGTGTATGAGAGCATGGAATATGCTTACTAGTCTTAAAAAAAAAAAAAGATATCAAATTTCTATTTTTTTCAGTTCTGTTTTTTATTGATTGCACACACACATATATATCACATTACAATGATGTATATATATATATATCACATCACTGTCTACCCCAAGGTTCTCCCATCACCTTGTCTCCTGTGAACCATCTTTATTCTTGTGCCCCCCACTCCCCGAAATTTATTCTTTCCCCCTTCTATGCTTCAATTCTGTTGGCAATTTTTCTTCTCCATTTGTTCATTTGTCTTCCCTATAACCCTTGTATAAGTATTTCTCTTTTTCTTTCTGACCTATTTTCACTAACATGATCCCTTCCAGCTCTAACCATGTTGCTGCAAATGGCATATGTTTATCTTCTTTGCTTGATGAATAATATTCTATTGTGTAGATTTACTACATCTTTTTCAGTTCTGCAGTTTTGGGGCATTTGGGTTGTTTCCATATCCTGGCAATTGTAAACAGTGTGAGATAAGCATCTGGGTACATGTGTCTTTTTTAATTAGTGTTTTTGTGTCATTTGGGTAGATTCCCAGTAGTGGTATTGCTGGGTCAAATGGTAGTTCCATTTTCAGTAACTTGAAGGTCCTCCACACAGCTTTTTACGGTTTCTGGACCAGTTTGCACTGCTATCAGCATTGTAAGAGTGTTCCTTTTTCTCCACATCCATGCCAACACTTCTTGTTGTCCTTTTTTTTAAATATATGAACCATTCTTACTTGTGTAAGTAAGAATATATTTTTTAAATATATGGACCATTCTCAGTGTGGTTTTGATTTGCATTTCCCTGATTATTAGTCATGTTGAACATTTTTTTCATGTGCCTATTGGCCATTTGTATTTTCTCTTTGGAAAAGTGACTTTTTAATTCTTTTTTCCATTTTAACTGAGCTTTTTGCTAATCTTTTGGTGGAGTGGAGGGAGCAGCACAGTAACCAGGCTTGACAAGCACTAATTTTGAGGCAGTGTTTCTTTTTTTCTTTATAGATGGTGTCAGTTGTGTTGCTGTGCCTAGCCCTGCTTCAGAGGAGGCCACTGAGATCTGTAAAGATGAAGGTAGGAGGCAACTTACTCATCTAAAAATCACAAATGCTTCAAAGAAGGACATTTGTTTTTGTTTATATGAAAAAATAAAACAGTGATCTCCATCTTTCTTTTTTTAGTCATGCCCGTTGCTATCATGATCATATATCCTACCCACTCTGTCTTACGCTGTATTGGGCCTTTGCAGAATCTACGTTTACATTCATATCTCTGAAAAGTAGCTGTTTATGGAATAAGCAAATGATCAGAGAAATTATGTTTAGAGAGATTTATGTGAAACACCAGAATTAGGCAGTTCTGCCATTTACAGTTGTTCATCAGGAACAAGCTTGAAAGAGTGGTGTTTGGAAACCCCCTACCACAGAAGCTATCATTCAGAGAGAATAAGAAAGAAAATGTTGAAAAGACATCCACAAAGTGATCCACATATCATCAGACAAAGAAAATAGTAAAAGATCATTTCTGTTAAGTTCTAGTATAAGAGGACTTCCATGGCTCCTTGCTCAGTGGTGTGCAGCAAAACCAGCCAGTCCTGGTTTGGGTTAGGTTTCATGCACTGATCGGATTTGAGTTTTGAAGCTTACACCACTTTTCAGAACATACCAATCAGTTTTGCACCTGCACCAGCATCAATCAGATTTTAAAATCTACACCAGTTTTCAAAAGAAACCAATCAGGTTTGAACCCATGTTTGTGATTATAGGGTTTATAGAAACCCATGCCAGTTTTGAAAATGAGCCAGTCAGGTTTGAAATGAGTGCCAGTTACATTTTGAAACCTGAACCAATTTTTAAAATGCTGCAATTGGTTTTAAAATTGTGCCCCCCTTAGAAGTAAGGAGAGAAGCAAAGAGACCCTGAAAAGCAGAAAAAGCGAAATAGCTCATGCAAATGGACATTTGGTAAACCAGGTAATATATTTTGAAATTTTAGATATATGTTTCTTCATATACTGAATTCTTTTCTTCAATTTTGAGTGATATGAAAATATATTCATGCTTGGAATTGATATTTTTACTCTTTGTACTGGTATTTGAAAAATCAAAGTGTCTTGAACTGTTGGTATCTTTCATTTTATTCCATGTTGTTTTGTGAATGTATCTCTCTAAATGAGGTCTCTTGTGTTGTGAGGGTAGTTGGTAAGATTGTGAATTTGAGGGTCAGATAATTGAGGGAGACATCTGAATTTGCCACTAAAAATATATGTAAACTTTGACAACGAATTCAAAGAATTAATTACTAATGACAAATAACTAACTCTTTTGCTTTATTATGTGCCTCTGTACAACAGAGACCATATCTACCTCAGGGAATACAATAATACATTGTGGTATTTTCATCTGGCACAAATGAACATTAGGTCCCCAGAAAACAGACAGAGTGATGGAAGTTAGGGAGGAGATTAGGGATGAAGGTTAGAGAGGTTAGGGAAGAGACATTTTTAGAATCAACACCTACGGATGAAAAAGAAAGGAAGCAGAACTGAACAGAGAATGCAAGCTGGTCTGAAGATATCAAAACCCACTGTAATGTTCTACTTTGAGTGGGAGAGTCAGGCTATTGAAACCTCCCAATGATAAGCCTGACACCAGCTGCCTGGAAAGGGGCTGGGTCTTGAATGAAGCCAATCTCTCCTCTTCTTTTAAGTAATTCAAAATACTTGAGATGAATGGGGGTTGTGTACAACTTGGAGATAAATTATTTTTAGAGGGGGTCCTGGGTGTTTCAACACAGCACACATCATACTGTTGATTTGGGTGGTCTTTTTCTTGTGTAGTGCCCCTTTTAAATGACTACTTTGGCACCTCCATTTTTGGTATTAAATACATGTTTTTATAACCCATGTGAAATATTTTAAAATGTAACTAATTTAACTACACCTCTATAAAAAAAATGATCATAACTGATATCTGCTATCCACATAGTTTCTAATAAGAGCTACAGTAGGTGTTCCTAGAGTGAGAAATAATCCTGATTAAGTCAATGTGAAAAAATATTCTAAGAAAATATTCACTCCAAGCCAATAATAATAATAATAATAATAATAATAATAACAGACATCCCAATCACTTATCTTGTGATAAAAATTTTAAAGTGTCATGAAATCAAATGGCAGAGTTTAGGAAAGAGAGATAATCTAATTTAAGTGCTTCAAGCTGAAATGTTTCCTGTTGAGTTGTTTGGTTTGGAGATATCACACCTTTATAGAAACACATGATTTGTGATGTTTCTCAGTGCTTTTAGGATATCACACCACTAATTGCTCATGCCAGGATCACTTTCTTGGACTACTTTTAGAATTTTTTCTAAATAAAACTTTTAATAATGGTAGCTCCAAAAAGTTCTGTCACATATCATAAATGCAGTTCCCCAATAAGACTAAATGTGAAGATTTATGGATTTTACTGAAATAAATTATTAATGTCCATTAGCTTATTGTCCTGAAAGTGTTTTGAATGATACATTGACATGAAAATCAGTTTTAATTAAAAATGTTCTGAAATAGGATGTACATAAGACTGCTGTTTTAATCCATTATTAGCCCAAAGCTTACACCAAATGTCTAACCATATATGGAGATGCAATCTTGACTGACACATAACTTAGAGTAAAAAAGAAACAAATTTGCCATTGAAATCTTCCAACATTGAGGTCAAGATGAGGTTAAAAGGCAGTTACATATGTTGAGGATTCATTTCAAACATTCACCATTATTAGCTTTCATGTACTAATATGTCTCCTCAGTAGCATCTCAGCTATTTAGGAGCACTGTAGTTATAAGATCACTTATAAAAATGCTTATTATACTCTTGACTTTAAGTGGCAGGATAGTTTTGCTGACCAAACATTCTTAGGAACCTCTGATCTTTTGTCTTTGTTTCCAGACTTATCCTGACACAGCAACTTCATTTTGGGTTTTGGAACCACTGAAAATATGGACTTTTTTCCTTTCATTATAATTCCTCAAGATTATGGTATTATTTCCAGCTTTCCTTGGTGGTTGGCTGGCTTTAAATTTGTTGTAACTTTGGTACCATGGGAAGCTAATTTCTTCAGCAGAGTAAGAACGGGAAAGAAGCTAACAAAAATGAGAGCTTATATCTTTTGGTTTAGATTAAAAGATTATTAGATTATTAGGTTAAAATATTATAAGAGATATGTCAAAGTTGAAGGATTTCAAAAGGAAGTATCTTTGAGGGTGCCTCCTATGATGGTGATTTTGTCCAAATGTTCTAGACATTTTCCCACTGGGTACCAAGAACAAACACTTATTACCCTACATAACAGCTTAACAGTGCAAACCGTTAACAGAAAGTACAACTATTTGGATTGTTCATCATGAGCTAGATTGTGAGCTACAGTCTGAAGACACCTGTTCCCAAAGACTCATTACAACCCCCAGTAGGCAAGAGTTGATTCAGAAGGATGAGATAGAGGAAATGGAATGTTGATGAATAATTCATCCACACGGGGGCAGGGAGGGTGTATGCCAAGAAAGCAGCAGCCAAAACTGGATTGAAAAGAGCTCTAAGGTAAAGCAGGCCTGAGAAATTATATGTGGGTTGATAGGGATACTGAGGTTATCTATAAAAGAGAGTTTGCCTTTTTCTATTGTGGTATTTTTTTTCCTTACTGAAAAAATGTACTTAGATCATTGAATTCATGATAGTTTACACTTTAAAAAAATATATAAAACAGGAACACAAATTTAAAGATATAAATTAGCAACTACAGAGGCAACCAGATGAATTAGACATATAAACACAATTATAAAATTCATATTAGGAACATCAAATAATCTAGCAAAGTTCTGACATTTACAATAACTTAAGATAGAATCTGTCTCTTTAACTCAAGGAGGACTTTCTGTTCCAGTTCTCTTAACATTCAGTTAACTTCATACTTACTGTTTAGTTAAGCTTAATAATAGCACATCCTCACACACAACCAAGGCCCATGCATCTTACTGGGTAAAGAAAAAGTAGTTTAGACATATATGGATTCTCCTATCTTATTATTTAATTAGTACCTAATTTGTATATGAAGGTCAACTAGACCAAGTCACAATATTAAAAATTATTAATATTAGTAATGTGATGAATAATGATTTTATTTAAAAATAAAATCAGTTAACACTCAGGTACACACCTGAACTTGTATTCCTTTGGAACTCTGTGCAAGCCATGGCTTTGCTGTTTGGTATTGATGAAGCAAGACATCACCTGAAGAAGCATTCTTAACGTTTAATACAGTTTCAGACCTTCTAACAGGTTAAAATTGCTGTAGGATAGTGGGGGAAGCTAGAACAAGAATCAGCTTTGCTAGAGAAAAAAGAGAAAGTAGGTTATGGACTAGGGAGCAGATAGTTGAGTAGGTATGAGAGAAACATAATGCTCCCAACTGTTCACTCCTTTCAACCTGGGGGGGGGGGGGGAGTGGTGTTAGCTCTGAGCACGGTGTCTATTCCTTGTTTCAGTGGTCACAGAAAAGCAAAGAAGCAGCTCTTTCTGCCTTTATCTGTTCTAGTGTCCTTTACTCTTTTCTCCATCCTCAATAAGCCTGTTCTTTTAAATACAAACAAAAACTACCAAAAAAATACAAAACAAAACAGAGAAACCAAGCTTTGCACCATCCATGAAATCCCCACCAAGTTTCTCTAGTCAAATTTTTCCTATTCTCAGTGTCCACTTCCCACTAAATCTCCTGCCCTTTGGGCACCAGAGTTGTCACTTGTCCTGTATTACTATTGACAGGGTATCTGGATACAATGTAACCTGATTTATTGTTGTTGGATTTGAAGACTCTGAAGTGAGGGATGAAAGCTACTTCCTTCGGCAGGGAAAAGACCTAAGATTCATCAAGTGTCTCCTGTACTCAATGTTCTATGTTTATGTTGAATGTATTCTTCTTTTCACAAATGGGTAACTGAGACTCAGAAAGGAGAAACAGGTGTGTTTAGAGGAAGAGGAGGATTACTTTATTAATTTGGACATACATAGTTAATGGATACTTATGTGAGCTTACATAAACTGCAAAAACAGTAATATTTACTGTTTTTCAAAAAATATTATTCAATAAATATTATTTCAATGAATAAACAGATAACAGTTATCTGTTTATGAGATCAATACATACTTGTTATAAATATTTTAAAATAATGATAAATATAACAGGGAAAAGTTTGTGATTGTTTTCCCTTTAAAGATTAAGTCGGAATAAAACAGAGTATTCTGTTTTTCCAGTTAACAGTATATCATGAATATTTCCTACATCTTTAATATTCCTCAAAGGCATGATTTTTAATGGAGGTATAATATTTCATCATATTATTGTCTCACAATTTACACAGCCAGTGTCCTAATGTTAGATTATTTAGTTATTTACAGTTATCTTTCCATTATAAATAATAGGGAGATGCTGTGTATACATCTTAAATAAATCTATGTATGTATCTATAATCAGATCCTCAGAATAAATTCCTGATTTTTTTTCTTGATTTACTAGGGGAAAGGCTAATGCATTTTTATTGCTTATATTTATTTTAAAAGTAATGTGTATTTATTATGTGGAAAAATAACAAGTAATGAGAAGAAATGAAATAGCATCATCTACAATCTCAATCTCCAGAAATAAACATGTATGATATTCTAATGCAGAAACATTCAATCTAGGCAGCCACATACATACATGGAGGTTTTTGAGAAACCTGCAAAAAGCTTTCAGTCTTTGAAAAAAAAATTGTAGACAGGTTTTGAAAAATGAAATCGGACAAATTTTGGTTCTACCATATGAGTAACTGGGCCAGTTACCCAAATTTTCTGAGCCTTGATTATCTGTAAAATTTGGGCAAATAATACTGACCTTTTAAAAGTAATAAGATACTTGATACCCGCTGAATTGGCAAAAACTGGAAACAAAAATAATGAGTGCTGATAGAAATATGAATTATTATAGCCCTATGAGAAAGCAGTTTGCAGTATCTATTAGAAATCTGTCTGTAAAAAGTTTCAGGTTTATGAGAGCTGAAACTTTTAAATAGATAATAGAATAAATTGTAAAATTCTCTTCAGGTCTTTTCATAGTCAATTATCATTTAATCGCATATTCCAATAAGTGAAAGTTCATATACTTGCCCAGTCTGCCTTTTATTCTTATTTATTTATTTTTGGAGACTAGGTCTCACTATTTTTGCCCGTAGAACCGCAGGTTCACGTTGCCCAGGGTACCACGGCCTCAAGAAATCCCCAGCCTCAGCTTCCCAGGTAGCGGAATGACAGGCGCGCGTCACCATGCCCAGCTATTTTTTTGGAACTAGGTCTCGCTACGTTGCCCCGTGCCCTGAGCGGGACTTGACCACGATCCTTGGTCCCCACCGCGCTTCCTAGGCTGCCACTTACAGACATGTGCCACCGTGCCTGGTCTTCCGATCCGCCTTTTAAATCATGTCTTTGTTTTCAGTTTTAAATTCTATACTGACATAGAGCATCCTTTCTAACTTTACAAGTGTTCAGGATCATTTCTGTATGAATATTCCAATAGATGAAATTACATACAAACCTTTGTTTTTTCTACAATGAATAGTTTATTCCATTTTAAAAATTCCTTAAATAGCATTTAAATATGAATGAATATTAAGTCATGCATATTCATTGTAGAAATTGAAATAAAGTATAAAGAATAAACAAACATGCAATCATAAAACTGAGATAACTATCACTCATTCTTGTATCACTCTATGAATATATGCACACACAGTGTTACAGAAATTGATCATATAATCTATAATTTAATGCAATTTTCTCTATTTTGTTTGCTATTTTCTACCTTACACAGATTCAAAGAGGTTATAAGATATGTTGATTAAGAATGATCTTTAATCCCAGTTTCCTGAATCCAGACTTCAGTCCTGCCATGACCTGTGAGATATTGAGCAAATTAGTCTGCACCCATGTCCCCATATGTAAATAAGAAATGGTAATAACACCTTCATCACAGGATACTGAATATTCAACTGCATCAATTCATTAAAATATGTCAAGGAATGCCAGCTACCCAGTGGGAGGGTCAAAATGTATAATCATTGTTAAATATATATGTTTATCTTATAAATATTGTATCATATTTTGTGCACTTTTCTGAATCTTGTTTTGTTACAGGCAGAAAAACTTGGTAGAAATCCCTCCAAGTTGTTTTGTATAGTTTTAATTCATCCACTTTATAGCTCACATGATATTCCATAGCTTAGAAATACTATAATTTATCCAGCCATTCTCCTATGATGAGCAAGCACTTTCTTTCCACTTTATTGCCATACAAACAATGCTGCAATAGATGTCCTTGCCCATATATCCTTATAAGCAGTGCTTTTACTTGGGAGAGATGCCAGGAGTGTAGGTTCTGTTTTTGAGGCATATGTGTTTCTAATAGATACTGCCAAATTGTTTTCCCAAAAGGCTATAACAATTGGTCTTTCCATCAGCAGTCATTTTTTCTGTTTCTAATTTTTGTCAATTCAGTTGGTATCAAGTAACATCTCTATTAGTTTTAAAAGGTCAGTATTCTTATCCAAATTTTGCAGGTAACCAAGGTTCAGGAAGTTTGGGTAATTGGCCCAGTTACCCAAAAGGTAAAAGCAAAATATAGTAATGAAATCTGCCTGAACCCAAAGCCTATGCTGTTGCATCCCTCCATGCTGCCTCTGACATCATCTTTTTGGAACAAGGGTCTTCTTTGCCTGAGAGGATAGGACAGAGGCAGGTGCTGAACAGTCGGAAGGAGGCATGGAAAAGTCAAGACCCGCCCTCGCTGGGCTTGACAGTGAGACTGATACAAGGTCCAAGGTACGTGGCCTACATCACAACCTTAATGGTAGCCTGGATCCTAGAATAAAAATTTTGAGACCTCTAAGTACATACCCAGCCCAATAAAAAGTCCAAATCCATTCACATGCTACTCATGACTTTCTTGGATAGGCTGGTTCTATGCTTCTTTCAAACTTGCAGGTTCCCTATTCTGTAACTCCACTGACTTGTCATGTTGAGCACCACTGACTTACAGTGATCTGCCATCATTCTGTCACATCTATTTTATTGAAGTTTCACATTCAATATCTTGCCCTTCAATGATTTACTCCCATGCTTCATAACTCCTTTCTTTTTTCTCCTCCCTTAATTTCATCAAAAATTATCTAAGCAAACACTACAGTGTCAGAAATTATTCAGTAAGTCTTTATTTAACATGTGGTGTAGTTTTTGCCAACTGTAGCTTTAAGGAAACAGCATATAACAAAACTAACTTTACTATAGGCTAGTGGGGATAAACAAGAGTAAGGTCCCTATGGTATGTTTCTAGTCACAAGAACATCACCACACTTCTGAATAAAATCCCCGAACATGTCTAACATTAACAGTAAGTTGTTTTATTCCAGTTCAGGACCCCAGGTATCCAGAACCTATCTGGTCAGCTCAAAAAGAAACCAGAAACAAACCAACCTTGGATGGGATGGCTTTCCATCACAGGGTGCATTCACCCCTACACCACATTATCTCAAGCTGGGGCCATCTGCATGTGCTAGGGAACCTCACTGCAAATCCTTGGCACATGGGGGGAAAACCAGAGCACCTGGAAAGAGCCCATGCAGACCATGTCACCTAGGAATCAATATTTTTCTCATCAGCATAACAAAGAGAAGTTGAAGGAAACAGTTCCATGAGGACACACTGAATTAGATCATGGTGGGATGGGGACAGATTGAGGTTCAAGGACTTTATTTTCAACGTTCTTGATTTCTCCCCTCCTCTTAATATATCATCCCAAACAATAGTGAATTGTCTCTTCTTCTGATTTTCATAAATTTGTTTGTAAAGTTAAAAATTACCACATGCCTTATATCAGTATTAATTATCTGTGATTTATCTAACTCAATGGAATGTAAATATATTAAAATCAAGTACCAAATCTCATTTTATCAAGACCAACACAATGACCTATGCACAGTAAATTCCCAATATTGGATATCTGCTTTGAGCAGTAAATAGACCACTTATAATTCTCCAAATATGATGACCACTTTCTTGAAATGTGTATTGCCATATAAAGATTCCTATAGAGGAAATTCCCTTTCAGAACTCTTATTTCTAAAGTAAATTTCCCCAAAATGTCATGCTGCAAAAACACAAAGGTAAATTCAAGCCAGAGGCCTCTATTTGTTCACCTTCAGACTTGAGTTTCCTTACCCTATAAGAGAACAAAATAAACAACTTCTAAAATGGTAAATGTATATAAATTATTTGCTATAGCTGAAGATAGATACTGATGCAATATGAGGAGACTTCTCATAAACTTTCCAAAAGCTTCCATTCAAAGTTGAATCAAATAGGTAAAAGTAGATAGCAATAATTTATCTACTTTTTAATATTAAATGGTATTTATCTACTACTTAGTAGAGTTAAAAATATTCTTCTGTCTCTTTCACTCATATGCAAAAATATTTGTTGATCTTTGATTTCTATAAGTGTATTATCCATGATACACTTATTATTATTGTGTTTCTCTCAAAGTGTAATTTTCCCAACCTTGTTTGTGTAAAAACAATCATTCTAGCAACTCTTACAATGTTCTCACAAAAGGTGTTTTACATCCAATCTGGGTGAGCAGCTGAATTGAATAGTCTGTTTTTCTACAATATCTCTTTCAGACTAGCTTAGTGATTCTGAACTTATATATGCATTAGAATCAAATATGTGTTAATATTTGCATTAAAAATGAATACCACACTCTAAAGTTCTTTTCAAGAATTTCCAGGGTTAACATTGATAATAATGTACTTTGCCACTATTTAAGATATGTCTTCACTTAAAAATGGAGATTGTGACAGCAATTCATGTAGAATGGTGTACAGTCATATTTTGATTGGGCAGATGATAGAAAAAGGCAATGTAAAAGAAGTTTATAAGTAAAATTTTAGGATTATCAAGTTTATAAGTAAAATTTTAGGATTATCATTTTCATAGTTGCACAAAGTTCTATAACATCCATCAGGATGGCAATGTGTTAATTAATAAAAGAGTCCACCAGTAAAAAAAATCTAAGAAACTACAACTTTAGATAAAGTTAAACCATTTACACAGTACAGGGCCATATGTTAACATGCATTGAGAACCTCCTGGGAGACTTAAATAGGGTGATCCCACATTAACTGCTCAACAGTATATACAATTGTTTTCTTTATTAACCCTTTTTACATTTAGAGAAAAATTTTAATCTAAAAAAATAGAGTTTAGACAATAATTCCATTTCTTATATAGAAAAATTGAAGAACACAATTAAACATTTTCATTTTAAAATAAGCACTGGTAAATTACTTTTCAAAAAAATGGAATATGAGTTTCTTTAATTTGTGGTTGAGGAACTATTTCCCAAGTTACAGAAAAAGATGTAGACAACCTTAGTTTTTGGCAATAGATTTTCATGAGTGGAAATGTGTGTTTTACCTCATTTCTAAGGATGATTGTTGTCGATGTTTGTTGTCATCTATTAGCCCTACCACTATTCCCAGGGGAATATATTTAAGAGATAAACAATGTCTCAGACTGCTGCATTCCCAGACAACAACAACAACAAAGAATAAATAACTAGATAGTAGCAATGATTGAAACATTTTTTAATCAAATACAAAGACAAAGCTTCCTAACAAACTTTGATAGTGTTTAATGGAAAGTTTGTCTTTCTGCTTCATTTAGAAACTAGTCCTAATATTTTGTACCATACTTATCAAATTATAATGGAAGCAGACAGGTTATTTTCTTCAGACAGAATGAAAAATAACACATATGCATGTACACACAAACACTGTTTTGAGACCCAACACAAATCTATACAAGACATTTTTCCTTAATTCATTAATGATTTAAGATATTTCTGTGATCCTAATGATCTCATAAATATCTAAATCTTTCAAAAGGCAAATTTCCAAAGTCACTAAACTGCTTCATTTTACCAAACCCAGCCATAAAGTTTGTCTGTATCAGCCACCTTTTAAAACAAAATCAATTATGAGATATTAACTCAGTAACTCTATCCCATGTCTGAGATAAACAAGTCTGTAAAATTCTTCCTCAGAGTGGATTATTAAGACATTGAGATAACTACAAACAGCAGATACTGGATATTTCTTAATCTTTCATTTTCATTCCAGAAAAATAAGTTACTATCTTTTCTCATGCTGCCATTTGTTGGTTCCCACTTCCTGCCTTTTCATACTTCCTTACAATCAGAAATCTTGGTATAAATTAATCTAAAGAACTTGAATCTACAGTTACTTACGTACCACTTACTACTGATGCTGACTGTGATAAAAGTAGAATCAGGAAGAGCTCAAGTTAATTAACTCTTCAATACATACAATTTCTTCTTCTTGACAACATTCTTGATCTGTGATCAAAACCACTCAGATTCTTCCCCATCCTTCTCCTGTGGTTGAACACCAAAGCACATAGGACTCTACTCCTATTTTATTCCCTGGAACAGTATTTCCTGAGTTTACAAGCACCTGTTCTTCCATCTTCACTAGTGCCTTTCCCCTTCTCCTACTTAGGGGGTCTCATCTCTGAATAATACTTCCTATTCAGCAATCTTCCTTTTTCAAGTATAGAAAAACCAGGAAATTGCTCAAGGTTAATATGGTGACCATATACCCTAAATTTTTAGTACATTTTTGACTGCAAAGTCTCTGTCTTATAAAATATGATGTCAAGGAGAGGAAAAGAAAACTATAGTTTCCTCCTAGGCATAGACAATCACCATACCATGGAAAACTAGATTTAATTGTTCATTACAGCATTTTGCTAGTTATCAGGAGGGGGACTAAATGGAGGTAGGAATAAAAAATATTTATATTTCTCTTCCTCACTGTCTAAATATATTTGCCATCATGTCATGTCATTTTTACTAATTTCATCCTTTATTTTGAAAATCCTTTCAGCAGAAACCAGGCATGGTGGCATGCACCTGTAATCTCAGCTACCTGGGAGGGTGAGGCTAGGGATCTCATGAGTCCGTGGATTCGAGACTACCTTGGGCAATATAGCGAGACCTAGTCTCAAAAAAAAAAAAAAAGAGAAGAGAAGAAAACCCTTTCAATCAGAAATAATGAAATTTGTTTCCCAAGAGCTTTGTGCTCAAATCCAAAATGGGTATATTTGAATAATAAATGGTAATCAAAAAAAAAAGTCTTATAGGAAACTATCAAGATGACAACAGATTTAAGGCAAACAACATGGGAAGAGAGAGGGGACAAAAAAGAGAGAGACCAGCACAAAGAACTGTGGTGATGGTTCACAGGTGTTATGATAGTGAGAGAAGTGTGGGTCTATACTTGAAGGGAGAACAATGATTAAGAAAATGAAAGGAAAGAAGTGGGGAGAGGACCACATATGTTATAGTACTCAAATATTATCTCACTTAATTTCATAATGACTCATTGAAATGAAATACAAATTAGGTAAAGCTTGTGCTTAAAAACAATTCAGACTTTCACTTTTATTTATTTTCAAGTGTACATAAAAGCCACAGTAAAAGGGCATGTTCCATGCAGTCCTGCAGGGACATAAGCTAATGGAGACTTGTGTTTCAGTCCCTGGTTCCCAGGTTTGTCTTGAGTCATGAATTCCAGTCATCCAATAGGGAGAGAGAAAAAAGGTTACACAAGAAGTTTTTATGACCACTTTCTATTAGCCAAAATTCAGTCACGTAACTCCATCTGATCACCAGAGAGATGTTTCTGCACCTGGTATCTTCTTGCCTCCTGCGCACTGAGATAAGGAAAATGGATTCATTGATACCAATGTCTTCCAGAAATAGGTTGCCTTAGTAGTCATTGTCATCATTGTAGTAGTAGTATATTATTATTGTTGCTATGACACTATGACTCTATTTCCATAATTTTACATAATAATGTAACCAAGTGACCAGATCTGATAACTTAAAGAGGACTGTGAAAGTAGTGAGCCTAAATAGTAGACATATGTTTGATACATTTGGGGAAAAAGATAAAACCAAACATTT
Source organism: Uropsilus gracilis (assembly GCA_004024945.1). NCBI lineage: Eukaryota > Metazoa > Chordata > Mammalia > Eulipotyphla > Talpidae > Uropsilus > Uropsilus gracilis. Next base: position 183,162 of record PVHY01000230.1, read on the forward strand.
CTATGGTTTTCCTTCTCATGTAATGAATCTTCTCTGAATTAAGAAGTACACACACTGACACTGTGAAGGCTTTGTGGAATGTCACACAGTCCCACAGGGATAGAATAAAGAGTGAAAGTTTGATTTGATTTGATTTTTCACATTTTTGATTTCAAGTGCAATAGTATATCTCAAGTTGTCTGCTGGCTTTTGGTCAGTAATGCCTGAAACTAAATTATAGGTTTAGATTTTTGCCTGCTGTGAAACACAGCAGACACACTCTATAAATGTTAGTGTTTTCATCCCTTATATCCTTCTTTAATCTAGAATCATATTTGAAGTGGTTCCTTCAAAAATGACACCTGTCATGGATATCAAGTTCCTTATAGAAGCTAATAAATGAGAAAAGTTACAACTGAGACTCAAACAGGACTCAGGAATGAGCTATTCTTTTTCCAAGTTACAGATATCTTACATCTGTTCTTAGACTTCAAACACGCTGTGAAAAACAGCTGATTTTGATGAGCCTCAGGTCAGATGCATATATTTCAACCTGATTGCATCAGCTAACTATAGTGATCAAACTTCACAGTCATAGTCATATATTGTATTTATTATGATCTCATTTCATTAGTCAAGAAAAAGTGAACACTCCTTTGGCCAATCACCATTACTAGACATAGAAAAGTAAACAGATCACAGCACTCTCTTTCTTGAATTCTTATGATACCTTAATATAATTACCTTCATGGTGCACAATCATGAACTCTACCTGTCCCTGCATTTTCTTCTCACAGACCCCACTCCAGACCTCAGTTTCATTGACCTTCTCTGACCACATTACATTTTTTATTGTTTATATATTTTTTCTTTACATCATTGTATACCCCAAAGTTTTCCCACCACCATGTCATCCTAATCTCTGTGCTCATCCCTCTCCTGACTAATCCTCCCCTCCCTTGCTGTTTGCTTTAGTTCTATAGTCAGTTTGTTAGTTTTAACTTTTCCTTGTCCTTTTATTTGTTTTCCCTTTATCTCCCATATAAGTAAAACTGTATTATTTTTCTTTTTCTTTCTGGTTTATTTCCACAAGCATGATTCCTTCTAATTCCACCTATGTTGCCTCAATGATGTGGGTTTGTCTATTTTGATTGCTGAATAATATTCCATTGTGTGTAAACATACCAAGACTTTATGGTGCGTCTCCTCCACTAAACCTCTAGCTCAGAACTGGTTCATTATATCCTCATACTGCTGCTCTCTGGAACGATGCACACCTATTGTTTCCTTTACACACTTTTTGTTCATCCCCTACACTCATAAATTCAGTCTCACAGAGGAGAAACAGTGTTCACATTGTCCATCATTTCATCACTAGTGATTGGTATGTCATTTGGCCTACATAAAGTAGCCAGTGGTACATAGTGGTGTCTATTATGGCATCAACCGTTGTGGATTTAGTTTTTGTTCTTTGTAAGAACTTCTGTGATATGATGAACAAAACATAGTTCTTATCCTTTAAGGAATTTTAATCAAGATGGAAAAATGAGGTATGTAATCATGTATGACATAGTGCCATATATTACATAGTATGTAATCATGTATGACATAGTAGTGGCCACTATTATTTATCTAAACTTAACAACGTTACATATTTTTACATGTTCCACTCTCATCTATGATATATACGATGATCATCCCACTTTGCAGACAAAGAAAATGAAACACAAAACGACAGTGAGGGGCCTGAGGCCACATGACTAGAATGCAAGACAGCTAACAAACCAGACAGCATGATAAGGACCAAGGAAGGATTACAATGAAACTGTTAAAGGAGAATCTCTGGGGTTATCTGTGAAGTGTGAGCAGGGAATATGAGATGTCAACTGAGATCTGAAAAATTCAGAAAGGTATTAGAGTGGAAAAGAGCTATTCTAGTTGGGCAAAAAAGAGAGGTTGCCAATACAAAATTGAAACTGGGACTTCATAAAACCAATTTCAGATGAAATACTATGATGGAGCCATCCCTCCACTTATTAATTGGCTGCTAAAGTACAACCATGATTATGGAGGACTCTGAATACCAAGGCTAGAAAATTAGCATAAAGCAAAAATTTTCTACCATCGAATGAATGTTATTTGGGTGTAAGTAGTATTTTAGAATGTTATTTATTACTAATTCATCTCTCTTTCTTCCTAATTCCTTCTCGGAACAGCCTCTCTGATTATACCTAATTAGATTCTTCTACCCAATCACCCCTATTAGCATTTGTAGATGTTTCTCTATAAGCCAAATTAGATTTTCTAGTTTCTGGTGGACCATCCTTTGGCAAACTGCAATTTCCCATCTTCATAAATCTGACCTTCAAATAAACATGTCTTTAAGTATTTGTATGACTCAGGCAAATATGTTTTGATATAAATTTATGTGAGCCACACATGAGAGCTGTGTATATAATTTTGAGATTTTTAATAGCTCTAGTAAAAAAAATAGTACAGTAGTAGAAATAGCAGTAGTATATTTGAATAATGTATCCTATTTATCCAGGACATCCAAACTATAACAATTTCAGCATGTTGTCAACATGGATATAGAGAAACCAAAGAACAAGAAGTAAAAACCAGCAAGCTGGTAGCACAACTGAAGCACACAGCAAGGGAGGGGAGAGAGAGATGGCAAAATAGAGGAGGGATGAGCACAAGAGATCATGGTGATGATTTCTGGGAATTACTCAATATTTTATTGGTCACAAGTGTGTCAACCCCAGTCCTTGTTTGTACTGACAGAACAGGTCACTTATGCTTGCCATAATTGCGAGGACTCAGGCCACATGTGGCTGGTGGTTAATATGTTAAATGGTGTCTAAATTTAGCACCAGAAGAATATGTTGTGCTGATGAGTTACTACTTTCAGTCTTAAAGTTTTATTCTTTGAGAGTTCTTGCCAGCAGGATTTGATGTAATCAGCAATGATATGACTTGGAATTTCTTAGTACTTGGGCAGGGTTTTTCTGGGTATATGCCAAACTGCAACTAATTCTAGATTTTAATAGTATCATTCTAGTATATATCACCTTAAGAAAGGGGTGCTCTGAAAATGTTCTTGCATGTTCACAGCTTGATAAGCATCTCAAAGATCCAGGAGCTCTCCTGTTTTGTAAGCTTCCTGGCCATGCAGTAGATACTGCCCTCCCTGCCATGGAAAACCTGCAAGCAGTCTATTTGATGACACATTTAAAAAAATATTTTTTATTTTAATGTATCCTGTTAATACATACATTACAAACATCCATAAATCCCCTGATATGTTTTGAATATTACTGAATATTTAATACATATTTAAATACAGTGTAAATGATTCATGATACGCTTTTCTTTATTTTTTTATTTTCTTGCATCGTTCATATTTGTACAGTAATTTATTTCTCCCCCCAGGTATAGTCCACACAATTTTCCCATTATCACATAGCCCATGAACTATCACCATAGTCCTTTTTTTTCTTCACTCTTCTGTTTTGCCTCCTTCTCCTCCCTGCCCTGATGAATGCTTCAGATCTGTAGTTTGCCTGCAAGTTTTGTCATTTTCCTGACATTCTTCAGTTTCCCTATATTTTGCCTATAAATTAAACCATCTGATATTTTTCTTTTTCCTTATGATTTATTTTATTTGTCATAATCCAGTTCCATCCTTGTTGCTGCAAATGGTATGAGTTTATATTTTTGATTGCTGAGTGTATCCATTGTGTACATACCTCCTCTTTTTCATCCATTCATCTGTTTTAGGGTATTTAGGTTGTTTATATATCTTAGTTCTTGTAAATAGTGCTGAAATAAACATAGGAATGCATTAAAATACTAATAATGAATCTAACATATGATCCAGAAATTCCTTTCCCAGGAATCTACCCAAAGAATACAAAACCATTAATTGAAAAAGACTCTTGCTTTAGATGAAAACATACTTACAGAACAGAATGCATTCAGAGCAGTTTAACAAATCCAGCATATTCTAAGGCTGTTGATCTTAAAGAGTGATCCTTGGAGCACATAGCAACATCACCTGAGAACTTGTTAGAAATGCCCAGGCCTCACCTTGCACCTGTGCTCTCAGAAACCCTGGGTTTGTTTTCAGCAGTCTGTGAACTAAGACCACCACAGAAACCCCAGTTTATTGGAATATTTAGGAACCACTTTAACAAAGACACAATGTTGAGAGCAGAGTGTGGAAAAACAGGGAATGGTTGATGATTGAATAGAGAAATGTATTGTTTCCATTCTTCATATAAATTTACCATTGCATCTATTGGCATGATCTGCCTTCATAGTGCAATTATGACAGTTTCACATGCAACGAGGCAATGAATTTTACCAGCATGATATTCAACACAGGAAAGCAGCCACATAAGATTGTATAGTGTGTGTGATTCTATTTATGCAAAGTGTGAAAACAGAAATGACTGAGAAAAGCTGTTAGAATCAGACTGTTGACTTTTGGAACAGGTAACGGCAGGATGAGATAGTGGCAGGGCTTCCAGGACTCTGGGTAATTTCTGTTTTCTGAATTGGTGAAGCTAGCACAGGAGTGTTCAGTTTTTGAAAATCCATCAAGCTGATCACTTGTAATGTTTTCATTATGTACATTTTTCTTCAATGAAATTATAATAATGCGGGTGTTCTAAAAGTGTATAACATATTTTAGAAAACTGTTCAGTAGTAAAAATTTAGCAGTTTTTCTCTTATAGCTGCCCCTCCCAAAAAAACAGGGCTTTCCCCTTAATGTGAGCCCATTTCTTATTGATTATATATATTTTTTCTTCCATCATTGTATGCCCCATAGTTCTCCCACCACTGTATCACCCATGAACCATCACCATATTCCCTTGTGTTCATTCGTGCCTTCCTTCACTCCCCGTACCTTGCTGTGTGTTTCATTTCTTTTATCAGCTTGCTAGTTTTCAGTTTTTCTTGTCCTTTCATTTGACTTCTCTATATCCCACATATAAGTGAGACCATACAATATTTATCTTTTTCTTTCTGACTTGTTTCAGCTAGTAGGATTCCTTCTAGTCCCATCCATCCATGTGAGCCCATTTAATTCTTCCCTGGGCCAGAGAATAAAACAGATCTGCCTGGATATGTGCTCTAGTGTCTTCTGTTTAATTATGATCTTTTTGTCCCTCTTAGTCTCTGCTCATGCTATCCTTTCCTGAATGTCAGCTGGGTGCAGACCCAACTCTAGCATTTGAATTTTAAGTCATGTTGATCTAAAAAAATATTAACCATTACATTACCAATGTAATAAGTTTTTCCCCGATAGTAGAGGAATTATAACTGGGGGGATTTGAACATACAGTAGAATATCTGGCTACTTATATATGTGTAAAGGGGAAGTGGAATAGATTTCTGTTTGAAAGCATAAGGGCAAGTCATTTCTTGTTGGGGCATGCAATCAAAGTGAGTGCATGCAAGCGATGATAAGTGGTAATGCCTGGACAGTCCTGTGCAGGTTGTCCAATTTTTAGTTGAGCTTGCTTTATTTAATTTACAGTCATTACAACAAACAGATATCACTGAAGATGTTTCCAAGGTACTTGGCAATTTTAAGTCCCAAAAGAGACAAGTACCAAAGCAAAAAATACTCCTCTGGGTATGGGAGGACAGGGTAGATATTTTGCAACAGATGAATCCCCTGGTGTTTTCTAATATCTCACACCCAGGGGGTGATAAGATCATCAGCTTCAACTACTGACACAGTTGGCCAGATCAGACATGATTTCCTCCCCAGTAAAGTAAGGAGTTGTAGAACAGAGTGGGCATAGCAGGTGTGTTATGCTAGTCTATATAAATGTGATGTCCCAGACAGCAGTATGATTTACCTAAAGTGTGTTTGCTGACTTTTTGCAGTAATGCTTTATCAGAAGAGGTCACAGAATAAGAGAGACCACAACTCTGTGTTTGACCATTATTCAGTCTTTTGACCATTATTCAGCACACTGTATACACTGTGGGTCTATAACAATAAATCTTTTTATTCTTTTTACCAATGTTAGAATATTAGAGATGGTTGGTGACTAAACTACACTAGTTCTTTTTTTTAACTTATCAGTATAGTTCTCCACTATAAATAGAACTAATATTCTGCCAGTGTACCCTGAACTACTTCAAGAATTGTAAAATTACTGTAATATCTATGCTCTTTGGCAACTAGTAACTTGAATCCCTTCCTTGCAAGAAACTCCCATCATTATTCCCCCAATCCAGCCATACCTGAAAGATTCCAGGGCCTGGCTCCAGTGCTCAGGATATGTACATTCTAACTGACCTATACCAATGACAATTTATTAATTGTCTTGAATATGAATCCATATTTCCTTCTCACTACTTTATCCCTGATATTCAAACAATGAAAATTTGACACAGTTTAAGGATTGAAGTTTTTCCCCAAATTTTATTGATTTGTCAGTTGTTTACATAAGTGTGTAATCGAAGGGGTATATTTTCATGCCTCCATATGTGAACATGCTTCTCTTATCCTCCACCAAATCTCCTGTGTCAATGACCTATCCTTTTCCTTCTGGTCACAACTCCTCCCCACACATGCTCATTTCCTCTGATAAGCAGTACATTTTTCACAATCTAAAAATTATATTTTGTTATGCTTTGCCATTTTGCTTTTTTATTTATATTCTACAAATGAGTGAAGCCATATAGTAACTCTTTCACTTTATGACTTATTTTAATTAGTATAAAACCCCAAAATCCACCTGTCCCAAAAGTCTCTATCTCATCCCTTTTAACACCTAAGTAATATTCCACAATTTCTTGATTCAAGCAAATCTCCTTGGGCACTTACATTAGTTCCACAGCTTGGTTATTATCAATAATGCTGCTATGAACACAAGAAAGCATAAATATTTTTAATATTAAAGTGTTCATTTTTTGGTAAATACCTCACAGTGATATTACTAGACTATATGGCATTTCCACATTTTATTTTATCAGTGTATCTCCATATTATTTTTCATAGAGGCTACACCAAATTATATTTCCACCAGCTATAGGTAAGTATTTCTTTCCTTGCCAACATTTATTGTATCCATTCTTTTTAATATTTTAACATGGTGATGTGATATCATTGTTATTTTGATTTGCATATATTTATAATATGTAATGTTGAGCTTTTCTTTATATGCCTGGCATATCTTTGTTGGATATGTGCCTAGTTAGGTCTTCACTTTTTATTTGAGTTGTTATTGAATTATGAGTTCTTTATATATTTTGAAACTTAATTTGTTGTCAGCTGTGTAATGTGCAAGTATCTTCTCCCTGCATATAGGCTATCTTTTTCGTTTTTTGGTAGTTTCTTTTGAAGTACAATGCATTTTCATTTCATTTAGTCCTGTTCATTTATCCTTACTTTTGTTGAGTTTGATCTCCAAATACATCTCTGCAATTGATATCCAAGGGGCCTGTGTTTTCTTTAAAGTTTTTTTTTTTTTTTTTTTTTTTTTTTTTTTTTTTTTTTTTTTTTTTTTTTTTTAATGTTCCAGGTCTTGTGTCTGAGTCTTTAACACGTGATTAACTTTTGTGGGTGGACTTTCAAAAGGATCAGTTTCATTTTTTTTATCTGGCTCCTCAAGTTTCCCAAGACCATGTGTTAAAGAGTTTTCCTTTCTCCACTGCATGATCAATGGAAATTGAAGTAAAAATATTAAGGTCGGAACCTTGCATTTAGGCTAGAAGATTTCAGCTCCAAATATACTTTGAGACTAATATGCAGCAGAAATTCCAACTTAAATAGCCAATATACAAAGCTTTTAAAAAGTCATCCAAAGAGGTTTGTGCAAAAGGCATGTCCCTCCCCCCAACCACATATAAACATTTTATGTTGAAACCCTCATTCTCTTTGTAATAGTATTTTGAAATGAGGTCTTCGGAGGTGGTTATGATTAGATTAGGTTGTGAGAACAGGGTCTTCATGATGGGATTAAAAATCTTATTAACACGAGAAAGAGAGATCTCAAGTCAGAAAGATCATGTAAGAGAACAAAAAGAAAGTAGCCTTCTGTCTGCCAAAGAGGGTCATCACCAGGCACAAAATGAGCCAGTACCTTGATCTTGAACTATAACCTCTAGAATGACAAGAAAACACATTCCTGTTGCTTGAGCCACCCAGCCTATAGTATTTTGTTATGATAGCTTGTGCAGACTAATGCAATCAGTCATTACGTTACAAAATCTATTATAGCTATTTCTAGAAATCATAGTTAAGTCTGTCTAAAATAGTAGTTGATTAAAAAAAGACTTTGTGTAAATAGCAAATAACATCTTAAAGATAATTCTTCCTTAGTTCCCAAGTCCCTCATAAAATAACAAAATTGTACAGTATTTTGTTTTAACATATTTTTCTCAGTTATTGAAGCAAAACATTGCTTCATCATACAAATGCCCCTGTACACCTCATTTCCTATAATACCAGTTGTCACCTGATATTTTTCCATACCAGGGTCATATTTGAAAATGAAATTTACTGAACTTGTTTTATTCTACATGACCAGGCTCTTGCCTCCTTTAATGTTCTCTGCAATTTTTATTCCAGTATCTTTCAATCTGTGAACACGGTTCATGAGGGTGCTGTACACTTGAAATGACTAAAAAGGTGTTATTAAAAATGACTATAGAAGAATGCCAAGCTTCTTAAAATAATATTTATGAAAATCACTTTAGAAATATTTAAAGTCTTTACACATAATAAAATTAGATAATGAACTTAGAAGAACCACAAAGTCAGTGAGTCAGTCTTTCACTTTATACAAAAGCATCACATATTAAGATTTTCTCAGGTGGTAGGAAAATTGAAGAGTGAGTCATAGATAAAATGACAACCATTTTATCAGCTCCAAGAACGGAATCATCTAGAAACCAAAGCAGCTTAGCAGTTCCTCTAGAAACTCAACAACTTGGGTAACAATTGTCCACCCAAGGAGAAGTTAAGGTTTTCTCTCCTTTCTTTCACTCCTTCTACCCTTTTGTTAGTTCCAAGTAAATCTTTATCTTTTCTTTTTCTACCCCACCCATAGCTTTAGTTTCTTACCTTTTCTTTTAATTAATCTTAAACCACTATATGCTTTGAAACTTTCTTTGTATGTATTACCATCAAACATTTTTAAGATAAAGGAACTAATTGAGTCCTTTAATCATAACCTAATATTCTCCCCAGGTATGTGGAGTTTTTATGTCAGGCCATCTTAATATTCCATGATTAAACTATCAGTAACTAACCAGGGTGCATTCTTTTTCTTTACTGATTACATATTTACATGTATGAACCATCACTTTGATCTCTTATGTACACCCCTCCCCTGGTTTCCCCCTCTTCCTTTGTATGTTTTAGGTCTGTCCTTCTGTGGTCCAGCTCCCAGGGTCTATGATGAAAAATCTCTCTGCCCAGTTTTCCTTGGTTAGGAACTTTCTCCAATAGCCCTTTCAAAAGCAATGTGCTGTAAGGGAGCAGCAAGTTGTACGGTCAGAGAATAGAGTGATCATTCACATTTTTGCTACTAAGTAATGAAAGTTGGGTTAGTGGCTATATTGACTGTCTTCCTTTGTATGCTTCAAAAGAAAATTATGAGATAATTTTAATAAGTAGGCAGTAGAGGTTACTTTAATAATCAGGTTTCACTGCAGGAAATTGGGGTTCCATTCCTCTAAGATAAGTATACATACATTCAGAATTGTCTCCCTTACACATGAGGGAGTCAGGGGTTAGGCATTAATTCTAGGTACTTCTGTCCCATCAGGAAAGAACACCTTCAGTCAGAATCTCAGAAAACTATTCATCTTCTGGAACCATCACCTGCAATGTCAGGGGTAATCCAGTAGAATATGGGAGTGCTACTCTCTATTAGAAGATCTGCCAGAATAATGCTGACATTGTTTCTGACCTGAATAGTCAAGTTCTGAAGATATCTTATCCTTTCCAGATCTCAGAGATAGAAATGGGCTGAGAAGAATTAAGAGTTAAATGAATCCATGCTTGGATACCCAATACAACACAAACATGAAATTATTTAGAATGACCCACATTGGATATAATTTGAATGTCTAATAATAGAGGTCAGAGCAGAAAAACTTCGGGTAGATTCATATAAGAACCACTCTGCAGTCACTAATAGTATAGAAAGTATCAATAACATAGGGAAAATTTGAATAAACTGATAAAAGTAAGTATATCCATTTATAGTCAGAGGAGATCATGCCTCTTCCCTGATGTGGTGAACAAATAGGTGTTCATGCAATATCATCTAGGTCTTTAAAGTTCACATAAAGTGAGTAACTCCCATATGGGGCCCAAATGCTTGCATAGTCTGCAAGCATGACCCTTTACATCATTTGAGAGAGACTTAACTAGTGTTCCAACAGGGTGGGCTATGACTTAATATTTAAAGACTGTAGAAAATGCCTGAATCTTAGCAGCTTGAGGTCCTGAAACATTAACCATATTCTCTAAGTATCTAACAAAACAACCTGAACCCAATAGCATTTATGAATCTACAAAGAGACTCTGCTTACTGTCTTAATTTCTCCAAGAAATAAAATATAACTGAGAAGCAGTGGATACAGATGATTGACTATGACCCTGTTCAGACTTTAGGCTGAAAAAGCCCACATAATTTCTCTTAAGCAGAAGGGACTCTCAGTGTTACAGTCACAAAGGCTTCATTATCAGATCAAATTAAAGCAAAGTGTAAATAAAACCCTTGTCCTCTCCCTGATTTATAGATGAACTTTTTTAAATAACTGCTTATCAGTTTACATTTAGAGCCATAATTACTTTATATGCTTATGCTCTGGTCAGATTTTTTTTTTTTTAAGATGTCGAGAAAGCTCACTGTGTGAGGCTTAAAGGAGAGGCGAAAGATCCTAGGGAACCAGAGGATGGAGGTCAAGGACAGTAAGTCAAAGACAACTGAAAAGAAGAGCAGATTTGCCTTTGTTTACATAGCCAAAGGGGAAAAATTAACTTGATGGAAAGCGTAATTAAGCATTTCTTTAACTATCATGGTCCAGCCAAGCTTCATGTCCAGCTGTTCTATTTTATATTGTGATGACTCTTCCTTTAGTCACTTAAAGATAGCCAGGGTGTCACCAGTGTCATATGGTGCTGCTTTCCCTGCCATTAACCTCTATTTCATAAATAGTCAAAAGCTCCAAATTACAGTTTAGATAGGCAGAGGATAAGAAAAGAAAGAGGATGACATTTACAGAGAAGTGTTGTCCAGAACAAATAGATAATTTGAACAAGTCAGCAGGTTAGCATTGTGAAGAATCTAGATAGATTACCGGACTCAACATCCCTAGTTTCTAGGGACAGAAGCCGAGATTTTGTAATGAGGGTAGGGTTTTCTAGATTCTTGAAACTGTAAATCTGAATCACAATTCAAGTCACTTCCATGCCACCATGAAGATTCTCTTCATTACCTGTATCTTCAATAACAACCTCCTAAAGAGTCTGGCCTCTGATATAGGCTCCCACGAGCTGACTGACACATGTTCTCTATTTGGAATTTTAAAAGTGTATTCAAAAAGAAGCAAAAATAGTGTTAAATGGTAGTTTTCTTAGCTGTGTCTCAAAATCTATTTGTACTTACTATATTCTATAACTCTAAGAATGACTGGCCACCTATTAATGAGGTTAATGAGAGTAGAATGAAGACAGATGACCAACCATAACTCTCCACTGAGGCTCCAGAATCTCAGGGCAATGTCCTGTCTGTGGACCCTGTTATTTTCAAGGTAAATACAGCTCAGTCTTGTATATCCAGCTTCAGAAGGGCCAAACAGTCCAGTCTGCCACTATCTGAACATTTTGGGAAGGCATCACAGCATATGGTTTTGCTATGTAAAGGAACAGCCTTGGCAGAGGTTCCGTGAGATTATAATCAGCTGTGGAAACTCTAGTTTATTGTGGTGAGCACACTGCTTGATTCTAATTGCTTCGCCTAATAAAGTAGCAATTCAAATGAGCAACGAGGATAAACCTTTTGCTTGGTATAATCGAATCAGTTTAAAGGAATCAAAGGAAATTCAGAAGACTGGGTCTTCGCAACTTTTGCATCAGACTACAGTACTTTGGTTTGGATGTTGGCTCATGCTGAAGCAAGAATAATATGTGTAGGTGTTTGTGTATTGCATTTATTTTTTCAAATCCACTAGAATTTTTATACAAAAATGACCTCCTGCTGCATCTACTCTAAATAGTAGCCAGAGGCTGTCTTACTGAATAGATTTTGTACACCTCCTCACTTAAAAATGTCTTCAAAGACCATTAGTCATCCATTCTGTTTAATAATTCACAGTCACCTCAAATTTTGGTGCAAAGATTTTTTCCCAGTTAAATTGTCCTCTCCTTTATTTATAAACATATCCCTATAATTTTTAGTTATTTTCTCAAGTCACGCTGACCTTAAAATTCAAGAATTGCCATCATCAGTGACTACATGGAGTCAGCATCAAGTTCTGTAGCAACATCTTTAATAATGGCCCTGAAAAATCTCCTGTAAAATTGCAGTGTCTCTAACATTAGGATATAAATTTTTATAATTATTTTGATACTTGTTGGGTCAATGGTTCCCCTGAAAATATTATGGAAATTATCTCCTCCCAGAAAAAGTGAGCTTATGAATATAGGTATTTTGCATATCATTTCAAAAGAGTTTATAGCTCCTTAGAGTATATTCAGAGGTTCCCTTAGGTTAAAAACTTTTGTTCTGAGGAGACATCTTCAAAAGAGATAGCTTTTATTTTGATTTATAATTTAGATATGTTTGTTAAAAATTGAATAATTTCATCATTCATCATCATGACTTAAATATATACTGAACTATTCTGTATAGATATGTGTAATTGACTACATTAAAAAGCCTACTTTTTAGAATTTCTGTTTTATGTGTTTCATTTTAATCTATTTTAAATATTCTTTTAAACCTTTTTCAACTTTTTTAATGAGATTTTTTTAATTTATGAAAGTATTTCTTTATTTGTGTTAATCTTAAAAAATAATCTCTTAGGCCTTTGGCTTGAATATTTGATTTAATATTTGCATTTAAAAAGTATTCTCTAACAGAACATTAACCTTAAAGATTTTGAAAGTCAGAATCTACATATAAATTTAATCCAGTTCCCTACTATTAAAATAACATTGACTGAATCTCAGAATTAGGTGATAACTCTTTAGCATTTTTTGAACATTACCAAATGATAACTTAGAATTAAATGAAATTTAAATCCAAGGTATTGTTAGAATTTAGTATGCAAAATGAAAATTTTCAAGGTACTTTATATAACATATAAATAATAAGCTCTTTTAGTTACCATTTATATTTGGTATTTTCTCCCTTTCTCATTATGAAAAAATAATGATATTGTATAGTATATAGTATGTAGTATATTATATGTTTGTGTGTGTGTGTATATATATATATATATATATATATACAAACCTATACTCACAGCATAGCTTTTATCACCTCTTAAGCAGAAAAACCTCAGTGTCCTTTCAAACTCATAACTTAGAATAATGTAATAAAACCTATGATTTGAAACAAATCCAGTCTTCTTAAAGTTCCTGAGACTAGAAATGCAGATAGACCTGAGAATTATGAGGAAATAAATTCCCATAGTCATCTAATTATATGTTCATGCTCTCATAAATTTATACTTCTTAATCCTGCTTTATTTCTGTATTCTGGATTGGAACCATATCTACAGAAAAGGTTCAAATGCAAGAGAAAATGTATTTGTGGGTCTGGTGATAGGTCATGTTGATATGAAATAATTTTCATCAGATGAAATCATGTGCTATCTACACATATAATAAATAACACATTTCTAGGATGCCTAAATTCAGAACACAGTTAAATTGGGAAGATTTTATAGATCATGTAACAGCATTATTTTCTGGTCCTGCACAGAAGAGTGCAAATAACAGTTATTGATAGTGATCAGATTCCCTGAAATATATTAGATTTGAGCACATAAAACAGAGAATTTGAAATGAAAGGATCAATTAATTTGCTAACACAGATTTTAGAGCAAAACAAATATATTGTACTGATTCAATTTTCAAACACTTTCATTCATCTTATGTGAAATCATTAAACCATAACCCTGTATAGTGAGTGGAAATCACAATTTAAAGGACTTTCTTATGTAATGTTTGTCAAATGAATATTAGAAATATGCTACGTAAGTATTAGAAAGTACTGTAAGTTAGAAAGCATGATCAATTATTGTTAAGCAAAAATGATTAAATTTTAATACATGCAAAACCTTGGATATCAAAATGTTAATGTTAAGGAAAATGGGTACCTCTTGCAATTGCATATTGAATGATACTAAACCCTACAAACAAAATGAAAACATTTTCAAAATTAACTAGCTTGGGAGATCTAGTATTTTTTCGATCATTGCTCATTTTCACTACTAATATGGAAAAATGAATTTTTAACCCACATGTTGTATCCAAAATTAAAATAAAACATATTTTAAAGGGAGTTGGTTCAAAACAATTTGACATGAGTGTGATAACAGTTTGGAAATGTGTCTATGCTCAATTTTGCTTCCAAATTTGGACTCTACACTTATTGTTAGTCTCAGAAAAAAATAAGAAGCTGTGTAAATAATTAAACATTTGCCTTGGGGGAATTATTTGCAGTTAATTAAAACCATACACTTTGGGTGTATATTTGCTTCACTGGTTATTAAATTTGAATCATATGTTAACTACCCAGGTTTCTTAGTTGTCGATCAAATATTGCTCATGGCATGTTCCAGAAACAAACTTTCTTGTAAATTTCCAAACCGTATTGTTCAAAGTTATCTCCCAGTTTAGGGAGGGAGAGATGGTGTAGAGGAAAGAGGGAAAGGAAAATAAAGACTTATTTTTAAACTCTATCTGATTCAGTAATATTAGGTACCTAAAATTCAATTCAGCAGAGAACCCCTTTGTATGTAATAAGAGATGTCAGCATACAGTGCTCAGCTGGCTCCATGGCAACATATATACAAGATTAACTCATAGCTTTTAGGTATCTTTGGATTTTCACAGCTGCATGAAAACTAGTCACTGGATCGTAACTCTATGAGGATAGAAATTTAGTATTTTATTTACTGTTGGCTTCCCAGCACCAATAACATTGTCTGGCATAGAGCTAGCCCTTAATAGATGTTTATGGACTGAATAAGAACTGTTTTTTCTTTTTCTGCTCATCTACTTATTTAAGAGAGGACTCAAACGTTCAACTTGATACCCTTTCTAGAGTTCAGAGGCATGTTACTTCCTACGAAGCATGTATCATATAACCAAAAAAAAAAAAGGAAAAGGAAAAGACAAATTTATGCTGATTCTACCTTTAAATGTGTTATATGGAGAGAGACCAGAATGTTTACTACCCTTTGCTACTGCTTTCCTGGTAGGATTCCTGAGAAAGAGGAATGCAATTGCTTTTGTTTTGAAAAGTTCTATATCTGATATTTTCAAGGACCCAAGCCCCCACATATGAACAACTAAAGTAATGGAAGCATTAAAGACATTCAAATTAGATATTCCTTTAATCTTCTCTATTTTGCCTTCCTTTCATATCCTTTTGTACAGTTTTCTTAAGACTTGTAATAATACACAAATCCAACTTATATTTTCTTTCTTTGTTGCAAAAAGATCTCCCAACTGTTCTGTGCCAAATCTCTGTAAACTGTATGCAGACACCTTATGTAGTACTTTGAGAAATGTTTATCTACTGATGAACATGTTTGCTTATTTTAGTGTCATTATTAAAGCATAATAAATTCCTTCCCCCAAATATGGATCTATCACGAAAGCTGTTTTATTTCTCAGTTTCAAAGGCTGATCGCAGACTCTGTTTCTTGTCAGATTCTCCAAAGGATGATGATATTACAAAGGACAATGAATTAACGGATCATTCTGTATGTGAACAAGATCATTCCAATGGTATGTTCTCAGTTTCTTTTTGGGGCTGTTGTTGTTGTTGAGGAATTTTATCCTTAAGAAAATAAATTAGGTTTCCTGGGGAATAAAAAGTGGAAATAACATTTTATTGAGCTAATTACCATATACTTAGAAGTTGCCATGTTTAAAAGGGGCACTTGCACTCCACAATCCTTGTTTTTTACTTTTGTACTAATATACTTCATTTACTTTTGTTACCTACCAGAACTCTATAGGCACTGAGTTTGCAAATACCTGAAGTGAAGATATGATAACAGTAAAGATAAATATGAGACATATAGAGGATAGATTCAGGAGATTAAATCTACATATTCTTAGAACGTCATAAAGAGAGAACAGAACAAACAAATGAAGTAATCCTCTGAAGGGAAAAAAAATCCTAACAAAAATCCTAAAAAAATCCATCTAAAAACCATAGTGCATATTATATTTACAGTAAAGATAATGAGAACTCAAATAACAATAGAAATCCACAAATCCACATAGACTTTCTGAAGACCAATGATAATGGAAGTGTTCTAAAGTCTATAGAAAAGTCAAAGTTTGGTTACTAACAAAATTGCCAAAATCAGATTAATCTTAGCCTTCTTCTACACTCTAAATACTGGGAGGAAGCAGAGTAATAAGTACAGCACTCTAGAGGACACAGTTTTTACATTTGGAGACATTATTATTCATGTATGAATTCAAAAAGCAATATTTTCTCAGGAATACAAAGATTAAGGGAATATGCCACCCAAATATCCTTTCAGAATGAACTAACAGAAGGACTGTGCAAAACAATAAATACAGAATGGAAGGCAACATTTATGAGAAGGCACAGTTGGAAAGGACTATGTAATAATAAGTTATTAAATGCATGAGAATGTTGAAATAATTGTTTCAAAGTTAGTTTCAAGTTATCATAAAGGTTTTCTTTCACCTTTGAAATTATAATAGAAATTTAAAAGTGAGAAAGGAAAATAAACGCTTCTGTTTTCAATTATGAAATACTAAATAATTTAGACCATTACTCTCACTAAAGACAACTAGACAATTTAGACTGACAATTATTTTTTTATCATCTGTAGAGAGATACCAGAGAGCTAACAACATAGTGAAAGCTGTCAGGTTAGATTCTGGGAGAAACAAATACTCAGAGATGTGAGCCCTGTATTTGCAAATGTTCTCACTTTAGGACATTTGCTTATTCTGCAAAAAGTTTCTGAATTCCCACTGTTGGAAAGGGCAAGGGATGCTGGTAAGCTCTCTGTGTTTTTTGTTGAAGCCCCAAAGGTATGTACCCCAGTAGGCTGAATGAAATAGCAGTAGCTCAGCCTTTTGAAAACTGTGGCTCAGCCTTAATAATCTCAATTCCCAAATTAAATTAAGCCCAACCAGAGAACTAATTCCCCCAGCACCTGAGAAAAACTAATGTAAAACATTTACTACATAAAAGGCTGTTGCACATTTTAAAACACTTATATTAGGTATTTGTTAGTAGAATGTCCAGCACATATATAAAAGATGCAAAGAAATGAGGAAATAACATGAAAAACAAGTAGTCAAGAGAAGTTCATTTAACCAGAAAATATTAGAGCTAGAAAGAGAATGCATGCCATAATTTTGCTGCCTATAAAGGATAAATGAGAAATTGAAGATTACAGCTGAGAACTGGAAAGCCAAAGAAAATGTATAGAAGTAAAAGATGCCACTAGTGAAATGAAAAAAATCTATAAATGGATTTATGGGTTAATATATTTGACACAGATGAAAGTGTATTTTTGAACTAGAAGTTAACTGAAAATATATCAAAAATAAAAACAATAGAAAGAAAATGGATGAAAAACACTAAGAAAAAGAGAAAGATATAGAGTCTAAAACAGCAGTGTCCATCACATATATTATTGGGATCTCAGATAGAAAGGTGAGCGACAATAAGGTGAAAGAACTACTTGAAGAAATAGATATTAAGAAACTTCTTATAATAATAAAGGATATTAGACTGTGTGTTCTGGAAATTCCTTGGTCTGTAAGCAAATCTAATAGTATAGATGTTTAAAGCTAAGAATAAACAGAAATTCTAAATAACACTCTTCAATCAATTAGACTGATAGTTGACATTTCAATAAGCAATGGAAATAAACACACTAAAACACAGAATAGCTTCTAACCAAGGAGTCTAAACTTGGAGAAAATGTATGTTTCAAGAATAAAGGTTAGAACTTATAGCAACAGTTGTCTTTTGAACAACTGCCATAGTCACCTTAGTCTTAGCAGTTATTGCCTATCAACATCTACCCCTCACCCCATGTCTCTCCTCCTTTTTCTTCCCCCAACCACCAAATCTATGACACACTGATGACACCACAATAACCAATAGTCATGGGACAGAGGCTTACATATGTGTTGGAGCAATTGCATTTAAAAGAGAGCTGAGGATTTGGACTTCAGTAAGTACCTCCACAGGGCAGAGTAGACGAAACTATGGGAAATGGTAGGTTAACTTGAGGCAGTCTCCACAGGAATGATATGGGGTGTTGGGATAAACTCCAGCTCTTCTTCCCATCCAGGTAATGCTGGCTTCCAGAGTTCATGCCACATAATGACTGTTCAATCATTTCTACCAAATCTTTTTTTTTAATTATATATAAATTTCACAACATTGTAATTTCAAGGATTTGCCCTCCCACCCTTCCCTCTCTCCCCCCTTTCCCTCCTGCTCATAGTTGTGTGCTTCATTTTGGTGCTTAGCTTATTTTGACTTTCCTCAAGGCTTTTGCTTATTTTTTTTCACTATATCCCATATATTAGTGAAACCAAATCTTTAATTACCAGAACTAATACCTAACCTTGTCAATTTCTTCCTAAAAAATTGAGGAAGAACATATTATGAGCTAATATAACCTTGATACCAAAAGGATAAAAGAAGAAGAAAATTATATATCAGGGATAAGAAAAGTATCCCTGATGAAAATAAATGCAAATCCTGAATAAAATCTTAGCAAGGTAAATTCAGCAATGCACTGAAAGGAGCATACATCGTAACTACGAGGTAGAAGTAATATAATTCAACATAATAAATGCAAGGCCATATATGGCCAAAATCACAGCAGACACCAAACTCACTAGTGAAAAACTAAAATCTTTTCAGCTAAGATCAGGTACAAGACAAAAATGTTCACTCACACCACTGCTATTCAAAAAGAGTTTTCTAAATCATAGCTAAAGCAATTAAGAAAAGGAAAAAAGGAATTCCAACTGGGAAAAAAAGTAAAATTATAACTATTTGCAGATGGCATGATAATATAGATTGAAGCCCTAAATACTACATAGATTTTTGCTGTGTCTCTGCATGGTTTTATGAGCAGAGGTCATGGGTGCCTTTGTTTTGACCAATCTTTTTGAGGCTCTTTGTATAGTGATTAATCTTACATAATAGAGACTATCTTTCCCTCTGAAGCTAAAAGCAGGCTTGCTTCCAGCATTGAAGATAGGAATAGTCCTTCCCTCAGATGGAAGAGTAGACATATTTAATGTAAATTGCAGAAGATTTGTTTTCTCTAAACTCAAAATTCTGCCTCTGTAAACCTCTGAGTTTGCAGGTATGATCTGGTCACCTTGTGAGAACTGGTGTTTTGGGGAACTGGCATGGTTACTGAAGTGAATGCCATGTCTCTGCACTGTTCTCATCTCTGAGTCAAGATTATAGTGCCTTCTGTCAACATCCTTGGAACCATGGTTAACTAACTTGTTAAAATCTCAGATCCCAGAAGTTCTAGAGGTGAGAAAACAGAATATCTGAGATGAAAATTACACTTAATGGGAATGATGGCAGATTAAATACTTCAGAAGAATGATTAGAGTACTTGGAAATGTAGCAATCACAAAGACCCAAACTGAAGCAAGAATAAATGGATAAAGAAAATGAAGAGTAGCTATGAGATATGGGACAATTTATAGAGTGATCCCAACTGTAATATTCATGATTTGCAATAAAGGCAAATATAGGAAAGGGATACAGAAAGAATGTTTGTAATAAAAATGACTGGAATTTTTCAGATATTTGAGGAAAATGAAGAAATTATGACCCCAAAGCATAAAAAATATGGAGAAAATTATGTTTAAGCAATTATAATCAACACTAGCAATAAAGAGAAATACCCCAAAAACAAAGAAAAAGGACAAATTACATACACAAATACAAATAGAAATATGAAAGAGAAATTTCCTCAGAAACTAATTATAGGCTAAATCTAGGATGAATCTCAAAGACACAATGTAGAACTAAAAAGAATGAAAGCATATATGTAAACATAAATATGATATGTTTATTTTATTATTTTAATCAATTTCAGAAAGTAGGGAAAATAGCTGCAATATTTAGATGAGATTGGGTGCATTCAGGATGGTATGGCCATAGACAATAGCTGCAATATTTAGAAAGACGTATGTAATGTATGTAATGAAAAGAAAATCTAGGTATTGATTACTATGACAGGTCAAGATGACTTGAGGAGGAGGTACCTCTGTGCTAGATGCTTAGGATAATATGTACCTTTATTAGAGTTATTGTGGGTTCAGTTTCAGACCACTGCAATACAGTTAATATCAATTACCTGGATTTCTCATTGCAAATAAATTTATGTTCACATGATACTACAGTTAAAATAATGTACAAATAACTGGCATGATATCTTTAAAAAACTATAACATCTTAATTTAAAAATGCTTTCTTGTTAAAAAGAAAAAGAAGAAGCGAACCATCATCTGAGCTTTCGGTGAATTGTCATCTTTTTTTCTGGAAGGAGAGTCCTTCCTCCTTGCTTATAGTTGCTGACTGATCAGGTTGGTAGTGGCTGAGGGCTGAGGCAGCTGTGGCAATTTCTTAAAATAAGATAATTAAGTTTGACACATTGACTCTTCCTTTCCTGCAAAATTTCTCTGTAACATGTGACAGTTTGATAGCATTTTGCCCACAGTTAAAATTATTTCAAGATTGGAGTCAATTCCTTCAAACCCTGACACTGCTTTATCCACTAAGTTTATGTAAAATTTTAAATTCTTTGTTGTCAATTCAACTGTTATTCATCAGTAGAGTCTATCTCAAGAAATAACTGTTTTTGCCTGTCAGTAAGAAGCAATTCCTCATCAGTCAAAATTTTATCATGAAATTGCAATTCATTTATAGCTTGAGACTTGTAATTCTAGTTCTATTTCTAGTTTCACCATATATTTAATTACATCTTCTCCTGAAGAATTGAACCCAAGGTCATCCATGATTCTTAGACTCAATTAATCTCCTGCAAATGTTGATATTTTGACTTCCTCCCATGAATTACAAATTATAAATTATTATTTAGAATGGTGAATTCTTTTCATAGGGATTTCATTTGACTTTCCATAGATTCATCAGAAAAATCACTATTTTAGCAACTTTAATTTCCTTATACCATGAGTTCTGATGGAAATTATATATAATTATTATATATAATTATATAATTTATACATAATTTCCATCAGAACTCATGGGGAATCAAATGCATTGTTAATAAGCAATAATACAGCAAATGAGACCTTTTTTCCCAAGCAGTAGGTTTAAAATATTTGGTAAGCCATGTTGTAAACAGATTTGCTGTCACTTCAGCTTCATGAGTCAGTCTAGAGCCATAGGAAGAGTAGATTTAGCATAATTTCTAAGTGCCCTAAGAATTCTGGAATAAGCATTGACTTCAACTTAAAATCACCAACTGCATTTGACCCTGACAGGAAACTAATCCTGTCCTTTGAAACTTTGAAACCGGGAATTGACTTCTTCTCTCTAGCTGTGAAAGTTCTATGCTGAATATTCTCCAACATGTGCTTGTTTTATCTACAATAAAATGTCTGCTGCTGAGTGTGACCATCTTCATTAATGATCTTAACTAGAAACTCTGGATAAGGTTTTTACATTAGCACTTGATGTTTTACCCTGTCTCTTATTTTGTAGAAATAGCTTCTTTCTTTAATCTCATGAACAAACCTCTGATGACCTCAAACTTTTTTTCTGCAGCTTCCTTACCTCTCTTGGTTTTCATGGAGTTGAAAAGAGTTAGGATAGAATTGAAGAGAACTGGAGTCTCTGAAGGCAGGCATGGGAGTTTGAATTAGGCTTTCATTTAAGGGGATGCTGTAGCTATTATGGTCTTCTAACCAGAACAATACTATTGTTTTCTACCATCATTAAGGCTATTTCACTTTCTCATTTGTATGTTCACTAAAGCATCAGTTTAATTTCCTTCCAGAACCTTCCCTTTACATTCTCAACTTGTCTAACTCTTTGGGGCAAAGAGCATAACTTCTGACCTTTTTTTAACATGCCATTTTTATTAAATATAATTATCTCTAGCTTTTGATTTCAAATGACAAATATGTGACTCTTCCTTTCACTTAAATAGTTGGAGGCCATTATAGTGCTTTTAATTGGCTGATTTCCATTTTATTATAGTTCAGGTGATAGGGATGCCCAAAGAAAATGAGATGAATGGGGGAATGACTTTGCCAGTAGAGCAGTCAAAACACACAGATTTATCATTTAAGTAACACAGGTGCATTTTGTGACACCAAAAAGCATTCATCATAGTAACATCAATGATCACTGTTTACCATAACAGAAAAAATTGAAATGTTTGAAATATTGAGAGAATTACCAAAATGTCATGCAGAGACACTAGGTGAGCATGCATCATTTGGAAAATGATGTCAAAAGACTTGCTCAAGGAAAAGACACACATACATTCAATTTGTAAAAAAAAATAAAAAAATAAAAAGTAAAAATTAAAGATAAAGCAAAATTATTGTCTACAATGTACAATTAAATGAAACACAATAAAATGAGGCATGTCTTAGAGTATTAGCTTTCATTGAAGTCTGTATTTCATTGAAGTCTGTATTTTGTGTCTGTACTTTCCTGTGGATATGTCGCATTTCTTTAGAATAGCCAAAAGATGAGGGGAGAAAAGGAGGAACTAGGAAGACTATGAGAGAGAGGGTAGAGAGGACGTATCAGTGGATGAGTTTCTAAAATAAAAATGATGGTACTAAACAGAGAGAGTCACATACAATGACTTGAAGAAAGCTAACAAAAAACTAAAAGCCATGCTCTGTTGTGCATTCTGACAATATAAGTTAGGTTTAAGAGTATCTTTGAATTTTTTTATAATAACACAATTAAAATTAAATCACAGTAAAATTAAAAGAAGACATTATTTTCTCAATTTTCCAAAATAACCTAGAAAATAGGATAGTATATTCAGTAATGCAAATAGCAAAAAGAAATAATTGTAGTGTGACCAAAGCAGAATATATCCACTAAGATGACAGAACACAGGAAAATAGTTATGATACTATATATAATTAAGTTACTTTATTAGGTGTAAAAAGCATTCAAATTGGATTAACTTTAAAAACAGTAAAGGTTTAAAAATGCAAAGCTGGAAAAAGGTAAGACTGAGACATAAACATCAAAAGAAACATACAAAACTGCTTTAGAATCTAAGCAGTTATTAACCTAGAAAAATTCTCAAGTGAAGAACAATTGGTCATGTCATATCAACAAAAATTTAAATCCCTAGTTAAATATAAAAATGATGATTTTTTGTGGGTCAGATGATATGTGAAGATATAATACAAATAAAATCTTATTGGAAATGCAATAGGAATGCACATATATAGTATTATCAGTCAATGACAGAATAAATAGACTATAAATGACATGGTATCTTTGAAAAATATGATTAACAGTATAGTCCAACTGTAACAGTAGACAAGGCTGATCAATGAAACAAAATAAAAGAGTTTGGCTATGCACCAAGTAGATCTGGGACTTCAGTACATATTCTACTTGACATTTCAAAGATAGATGACTCAATAAATGACATTAGGACAACTATTTGTCCATTTGGAAAAATTAACTGAACTGAAGTCTCATTCCTTAGACCAACTGAAAATACAGAAGGAACAATGACAAAATGTAGAAATGAAACTATAAAAACACTAGACTAAAAGAGCAAAAGAGTATTTTTATTTTGAAATGCGAGTGGCTTTTTGAGCTCTGAATACATATGCATAGCCACATATATGCAAATTTGCATCAAAATGTGTGAACTTACTTACATATCTGCAATATATGTGTGTATGTCAAAGTATCACGTAAGAGAGGGAAGTGGCTAAATCTGATAGATATATATATATATATAAATTCTGCCATGTGATGAATAAAGTTTATACTCAATTTTTGTAAAACATACTACTAGAAAAAGTATTCACATGTTAAATGATAAAAAAATAATTATATATTAAAAACAACATAATAAATCTTTAAGAAAAAGGATTTTAATCCAAGAAGAAAAAGGGCAAAGGATTTCATTGTAATGCACCAAAGAAATACAATAATTGTAAATATGAAGAGGTGACCTATCTATTACTTAAAGATGTGTAAATATTACTTCAGTGTCTTGTACTTTTGAATAGAAAAGATAAGTGCAAGGATTGATACAAAGAATTGGTATTCTGTATTACACAAAATATCGTAGTAACACAATACTGGTGGAGGCTGGTAGGCATAATTTCCTTATCAGAAATTTTGAAAAATCTAATAAAAGGTAAAGTGTTCATATTTGAATCCAAACACTATGCTTTTTATCTTAAAGATAAATACTATCAAGATTATGAAAATATTTAACCACAAATCTATTCATTGCAGCACTGTGTTTAGTGACAGAAAGGTGGGGGGAAGCATCCACATATTTGTCTGTAAGTCACCTTTTAAAAATAAATTTTCTGAATAAAATCATATTAGTAGTGGAAGATGCTTATTAAAATATGAATTGAAGAGGTAGAATCCTATATTTCTAAATCATATTCAGTGTTGTAAACGAATTTTACCTTAAAAATTATTCCAAAATATCAATATTTATACATATAAAAAAGCAAGAATTAAAATATAAATTCATTTGACCCTAGAATAGATTTCTATATTTTCTAATATATAGGTACACAGACATGCTCACTTATATAGAAGTATAGATTTACATGTATGTGTAAACCATATCTAATGTACACATGCCCATGCTAAAGATAGGTTATAATGTTAATAGTGGTAATCTCTTAGTTGCAAAATTACCCATAATTCTCAATGCTTGATTTTTTTTTCAAAGTTTTTACAATGAAATTTGCTTTCTTTTGTAACTAAAAAGAATAATTTTAGAAATATTTTATTTAGGAAAGCACATAGACTTTTGGAGAAAATAGATTACAAAAAGTCAATAGACTTTTGGAGAAAATTAAGGTTGCCTAGAAGATAATAAAACTCATAGTAAACTAAGTTTAATTTTCACTCTCAATCTGGGGTAATTTTAGACATGGCAAAAAGTAAAACCTTGAATAATGAGTCATCAAGTTTCATACTTAATAAAAGAATACAAATTTCTTTATCTTCAAGTCAAGCATCAAAAAAGTGAAGTTTTATTTAAGAGGATCTGAACATCTAATAATCTTCAAACAGTAAAAAGTTTATTTTCATAATTATTCAAAAACTACCCATTTACAAAGTTGAGTTTAGGTTTATCCTGCAAAAATTTCTAATTCCAGACTGATGTTCTCAGAACAATTTATATGTAAATTAATTAAAGCACTTATTTGAGCTAAACAATTACCAAGGTTCCAATAAACAATCATGTGACCTATTTCTAAAGAAAAGTAAAGGCATTTGGATCATCTCTTCTAATGCTCCCCTCCCATTAGTATGTGTTTGTACATATGTACATACATATGTACATACAAATATGTATGTGTGCATATACATATATATGCATATATATAGATATATGTATATCTATATCTATATGTATGCTTATATAGAGTGAGGGAGACAGAAGAATCCTTTATTTTCTTTTGCTTCCCCTCCCAGGAAAGATTAGAACAGAAGACCGTGAATGGAATTCAAGTGAACTGAATGTGAGGAAACAAATATAAAACTTGTGCCCTAGGGATCAAGAAAGCAAACTGGAAGGTGGAATGTCTGAGTGCACTGAAGAGAAAGGCAGATGAACTAGAGACCCCCAGAGTTATCATTTGCAGGCCCAGGAACAGGGCAAGAAGTTCATACATACCTCCCTTTTGTGTGATCTGATAAACTGTGGCTTGACTCAGAAATGAGCAGATATGATCATGTGCAAATTCACAGTAGTGTTCCCCAAGTCTTCTCCCTTTGTTATCTTATTTTATTTCAGAGAAGTTGAGAATATGAGTAGACACTTATTTTCATTTCAAGAAAAAAAATGCCAAAATCTGTTAAATATACAGGTGATATACATCAATAAGGGAACTGATCTGAAAAAGGCAGGGGAGTAAAATACTCCAAAAAAGTTTTATAGGGCCTCTCATCCTCCAAGTGAAATGTCAGACTTTAGTAGTCAACAGAGACAATTCGTAGCATTCATCAGTAGCCTTGGACTGCCACTGTTATGCCCACCCCTGTTGAGTTGTGTTCTTTTTATTTCTGATTGATTCCTTTGAAAATTTATCAAATGGGGTGCTAGGGCTGGGGACACATAGTAATGTAGACTACTCTGTTGATGCTCTGCTCTTTCCTGTCACAGTAGAGATAAAGCCAGGTCATAACAATGAGCTAAAGTTTCCAGCAATGAAATAGGTGAGAGGCTCAGTTCCCCGTAGATGGAGAATGAGTTCACTCATACAGCAACAATTCCCTCTGAATATCATTCATCCAAAAAAGACATGTCAATGGTCACTAGAAATTTCAACAGCAGGACATATTATCTAGCTTTTTTGCTTTTTATTTTAAAGATAAGATAATGAAATTGAAGCCCAAAGAGCTTATCGCTTAAAACATCCAGTTCTCTTTCCAACAGTATATGGAAATTAGTAGTCTAAGGCATATACCTTGTTGCTAAAATATACTATAGAAGGTATGTTACAGTCCTTAATTACTATATTCAGAACCAATGAGTACTGAAATAGACAACTGAAATTATATTTGTTGATTATTCATCAGTAGGTTCTGTGAAGGGAAATATGAAGCACATTTTTCTATGTTCTTAACACTTGTAATCTGATAAGACAAATACAGTTACAATTACATTACCATGTGTTAAGGAATTCCTAAATAGATAGATGAGCAAAGGAATTCAATACCAAAGATGTGAAGATGAGCAGTTCTTCCTAATGACTCAGCATGTTACACAGAAAGAACACACTGATCATATTGATGTCTTATCCTTGAAATATGAGAATTTCATCAGATAGAAAATGGGGGAAAATAGTATTTTGATCATTGACAACACATGCTTCCTTCCATCTCATTCCTTGAGATAAAATTAATAGATTTGACTCTAGAATTTTATATTTGTTATTGCTAAATTTCATCTTGCTTCGTTTAGTCTATTTAAAGGCCTTTTGAGCTTGGTTGTTGTCCACTACATTAGTTCTTCCTCTCCATTTCCCATGATCTAAAAACCTGAAAAAAAACTTTACTTTCAAAAAATTGGAATTCTGTTTCAGATATTACCAGATCAGAAAGAACTATTTCATTTTTAATACTCATGTCCTTGCAACTGCACCTATTACAAGAACAAACTATCTTATTTAAGACTTTTTCCCAGTACATGACACATTTACCATTTAATAGCATTTAATTGCAGAATAAATATCAATATTGTGATATCATTTCTCTACCTGGTCCCCAAAGACAAGAAGGGTAGAAATGATCTCCAGGAGAAAGTTTTTGCATGATGTTCTCCTTCATATTAAAGAATTTTGTTTTTAATTCAGTGGTTAAATTATTTTCAGCATAAACTATTTTATTGAAATGAGCAAAAAGTCCTCTCTTAATTAGCACTTAAATGTTCTAAACTCTACAGGGGAGGGGAGCAGGAGAAGTGAGAGAGTGTGGAAGAAAAGTCATTACTAGATAATCAAACTTAGAGTAATCAAGAGTTGGCTGGATTCTCCCCTAACCTTTGGTATATTTAGTGAGTTCTTAAAACTTTTCTTCTTAAAAGAATGGTAGAGCTTTGAAGTAATACAATCTCAGTATGCTCACATTACTCAAGTTTTTAAAGTTTTGTTGGCAAAAGAATGAAAATATAACTTACTACAAACTGTCTCTTAAAGAGAAGTTAAATGTAGTTAACCCACACAACTCAGAAATTGTTTAAAATTTCAAAACTTCCTATTTATGTCTATCCATACACAGTTCATTATTAAATTAAATATTCATTATATCCATCAGTTCAAAGAAGAGGCTTTTGCCTGGATATTTCTCATAAAATAGGGGACATAAATTTGATCCTTTTGTAAAATGATATCTTCATTCTCTACTTTTGTTCAAAACTGTGGTCTACTGAAATATTTGCCCCTTCTCTTTAGGGATAAAGCTATGGTCATGCATATCACATTTCTTTTGTTTTTCAATCACTGTTTTTAATAGGACAAGAGAATGATTCAACAAAGAATGAAATGAAGATTGAAGCAGAGTCCCAGAGCTCATATATGGAAACTGAAGGTATTGAAACCAGAATATATTGTTATCAAATGCTGAGTTGAAACTGTGAATCGTGACTTCTGAATATAACTTGTGTATGCTAAGGTATATGTGTGAATTTTGAATAGCAACAGTTCTGCATGTGTGCCTGTTAGAACTCAAAGGGGGAAAAAAGCCTTTATTTTCCTGCTATAGTCACTGTTTTATCAATAATTTCAACTAAAACAATGCTGAGTATCTTCCCATCTCATTCTATTTAGAGTTTTCATCTAACCAAGAGGATATCACATTTATGGAGCAACCAGAAGTGATTCCACTTACAGATGACCAAGAGGAAACAGATGCTGAAAAAGGTAGGACTATTTTTAAATTAGGCAAATTAACCAAGAACGCAGAGTTACACTGGATTCCTGCCTAGAATTTAACCATCAGTGTTTTATCTTCACACAGTGGACGTCTTAAATGGGAAAATGAACATTAACTTTATTCCTGAACCCACTTTTGAAAGTACAATACAATCTAGAGTAACAATTTTTGTCCTGACAAGCAGAATGAAGGTGTTTGAGATTTATTTTGATTCTACTTAATTAAAAATTAAAATATTGAGAAAGTCTATAAGAAATTTAAATTATTAAGCAGATGAATAGAGTCTTTCATGTAGAATATAAAACAAATAGATTAAGCTCCTGTATTGATTTTTTTGGTTGCCCTTCATATGGTGGTGATTTAAGAAATAATTGATATAAAATATTCACATTATATTAACCTTAGAAACTGCAGCTCTTGTCCACTAATATTAGAATACAATAATATTGTATTAAAAAGGGGTGGCCATTCTTACAGCAGACAAAGCAGATTTCAAATTAACAAACAGACAAGAAAAATATAAAACTGCCAAAAATATAGAACTGAAACATAAAGCGAGAGAGGGTGAGGAGGAAGAAAATGGGGGTAGGAGAGGCCCAAAAGACTGATATACTTCACTGGTGATAAGGTGATGCAAGAACCTTGGGGTATACAATGATATATATATATATATATATATATATATATATGTCTATATATATACAATCAAAAAAGTGAGCATTGTAATGATTTCTGAAAACATAGGCAGAATGAATGCTTCATAAATATTTCAGCAGCATTGGAGGGAGGAAGCCAATATTCTGGAGTAAAAATAACATCTTTTAGAAATATTTTAAAAAACTATTAGAATTGCAGTAATTTTTTAAAGAATTCTATTTTCAACAATAAAGAAAGTCTTTAAAAGAAGTTCAAACATAAATAATGAAATAATTTGTCTCTTATACGATACCATAAATCATGCTACTCTTAAATAAATGTGTTTGCAAAGCAGTTACAGAGTAATAGCTTGACAAGCCTTGTTTATAGAACACAGTGATCAATTCTGTTTCCCAATTAAAAGGCAGACATGATCTCAATTGTAAAATCAGGTCAATAGTAACTACAGCTTCCAAATTATGAACCTTTCTTGGCAGGGGCTTTGACACAGTTTAATTACTGAGCCATGTTAGTGATTTTGACATCTTCTTTTATTTCTACTGCATTTATAGTACAATATTTTTCCATGTCTATGCCTCAAATAACCACCCTTTATTACAAATTCTAGTTGAGATTCAAGACACCATGTTTCTGGCAAGTAAATAGTATTTTTGGATTACTTTATATCTGATGATAACAGAGAAGTGTTATAGCTCTTATTTCAGATTGAAACACATGGCATTGCTCCCTGCAAATGGACTTTTAACATACGAAAATGCAGTGGGCTGCCTTCCTGCTTGATGTCTCTGTAATTATTTGCTATATAATATGCCTCAAGACTGCAAAAGAGGAACATCAAACAAATGCTGTATTTTCCTCTTTTGAACTTGAACTACAAAGAAAAAGCTTGCATTGAGCAAATATTGACATTACCCTTTTTTAGCACTAGGAGTCCTCTGACTACTAGAGAGTTAAAAACAAACAAAACAAGTAACAAAAAACAACAACAACAAAAAACCTTCTCTCCCTCCTCCTAATAGGGCTGCCAGTCCTCTTAAGCAAATACTGAAAGGTCATATGAGAAAGAAGTGAAGTCAAATTCTGCTGAAGTTGAATTTCCTTGTTAAAAATTGACTGTTATGAGTAAAGGGGGTTGTATTGTAGACTTGAATTAACTCTTTTCCCTCCCTTCCTTTATTACTGATACTTGGTGTATGGAAATGGGTTAAAATCAGACTGTTTATCCTCTTCCACACAAGGGGAAACCCATACTTTGAAATGTTAGCCTGCAACAGATGGGCCTTGGTTTTGCATCAGTGTATTCATTGTGTGGGTAGTTCGGGCCCTGAGCTGTGTGAAATAAAGGGGGCTAGGAGGTGAGCAGTTGCTCTTGGGCCTCTCTAGTTAGTGGCTTTCTTTTTTTCTCTGCTTGCCTGTCTGTGTATGGTGTCCCCTGTCTCAGAATAAAGGCATGTTGGATATTGTAAAGGATCCAAGGATCTTCTTCCCTTTTCCCAAATTGACTAGGAACCAGCCTAACTCAGCATGCTTGCATGATATTTGTCCTATCATTTTTTATTAATTACTCAGTATACGTTTTTATTGATTACATATATATATACACACACCTCTATATGTAAATATGAAATAATGTAATATGCATCATCATATTTATTATCTTATTCTGTGCCTCTGTGTTAAAAGGTGAGACCTATTCTAAGAAAAGTACCCAAGGAAAGGAGAGCAATGTACATTCAGAGTGTTCTATAGTGGCACTGCCCCTCAGGGACAACCTGGCAACTTTGGGCAACTTATTTAATCTTTAAATGCCTGAGTCATCTAAAAGATGGCAATGATAAAAGTACCTGTCGCATATGGTTGTGGTTAAGTTTTAATCACTTAACACATGTAAAGCAACTACAAAAATTGCTGGCACATAGGATGCCTTTCTAAGTGTTTAATATTTAATTCTAAACTGATGACACAGTCAAGAAAATCCACCTAATGGGAGTGCTTCAAGTGCATTTACCATACTTTTCAGTGATTTTCATTTTTAATCCATAAAACTTGACATAATCTCCGTTATCCCACAATTCAACAATAAATTGTTCTTCACATTTCACTTTCAGCATCATCCCTATCAGGCAGTTTTGATATCCATGTTTTATACAGAATATTTTTTGCTTTCTTTTGATTCACATAATTACTGAAGAGTCTATTTTGAAAATATAGCTCCAATTTTTTGTATATATTTGCAGTGTCTCTTAATGGAAAGTAACACATGTATTAAAAATTACTTTCTCTGAAAACAAAAGTGAATGAGCATTCTGTTTTATTTGTAGAGATAGCTTTCATAACTTTTTAGAAATATTTGGTTCACATTTTGAGATTCTTTCTAAGGAAACAGTGGTTTCTTTCAAAAATTTCCAGACTATGAAAAATGTATAACCTTTTTTCTCATTTTTGTAGCATTCTATAAGATTAGAAAATGTAGATAATCTTCAAGATACATCTTCTATGGCTCCCAGGTGTATGGGCACAGATGTTCAACATTAAGTTCTGAAGTTAGCTATACCAAAATATGGGTTTTGAAAAGAAGGGAAAATATTCAGCAGAAGTTCATGCTGATAAAATTATACAATAGCACAATGGACATGTCCCTGGGAGACCTGAAATACAAAAATTTCAACAGGCATAAAGTAAGGTTTCACATATGGCACTTTCTCTCATACAGCCACATTCCTTCTTCCCAAATGAGTCCAGTTTCATGACTTCACAGCAGGATCTGTAGTACATTTGAAACCCAGTAAAACAGCATCATTTTGGTTAATAACTAAATAGGAAAGTAATATATCAGGATATCTCTCCAAAGAAAGATCTCACATTTTAGCATAAAATTCAAAACTAATATTAAACTACTTTCTATATTTCTTTATTTCTAGTATTTGAATGTTTAAGTATTTGACATAAAATTTTGTCATAAAAACTATATCAATGATATTTAATTGATAGATAATTTATAACTTATTTTGAATATAAGGACTTTTCTATAAATATTGTATGGGATGAATACATCCAATAAATTCATATATATTCCATGTATAATATCATTGTATACCCCAGTGTTCTCATCCAATAATTTTTATTGCAATGATTGATAAGCTTCATATGGAATAGTCATTAATTGTCCATTTACCTAAGTTTAACCAAAATATTGATGGAGGCTTAAGGTGTATTATGGTATAAGTTTTCTTGGAAAAAGAGATGAATACAGACAGGCATGTAAGACAAAGTGAAATACTAGCCAAAAACAAGTTGAATTAGCCTGTCCTTAGACTCATGTTTTAGCCTTCAAAGAACAGGACCATGTGGTAAAATATAATGAGATCCATAGCTTGTGAATCCATGTTGTTCCTGACATTTCATTGAGCTCTAAGAATCCCACTTTCTGGGGTTGTATGGTAAGAACCATTAGTTCAATAATGCACTTATGAAGTATGCTCCAACTTTGTACATTTTCTCCAGATTAACTCTAGAGAATCATGTGCTTGATGAAACAAAAGGTAATGACTTAAGCACCAATGATTATTAACAAACTGATAAAACCAAAATCCTAGACTTTACCCAGTTTTACTTGATTGTATTCTATGCTAAAAATACAAAGTTGTCCTAGACCAGAGAAAAAGGGTCAGTCAAAAGTCACCACTCTATTCTTGAACTAACCAATAACTTTATATCTATGCCAAAGATATTAGAGGTAGGAAAATACTGTTTAGGCTCAAAATAGGTTAGCACACAAATTCTGCTCAGAATCAGGCTGGATTCCCATTACTATTCTTTTGAGTCCACAAAAAAGCATCTTTTCTTGTAGCTCCTCTGGCCACTGCTTCATCTTTTGGTGAACACATAGTTAATAAAACACTTTTTCTTCTGCTCCTACCAGCCAGATTTATTTTGTCTAAAAGGAACCATTATACAACCCTTGGTGTTTTCCATTATTGATGGAATCCCTACATTGCTGACAGACCACTTTGTCCTGCACTTGAAAATCAGGTTCCCCACCAGCATTTCAGCAACAAACAGCTTCTGTAACTCTAGGCTTCCATACCTCAGTCTGTATACTTTGCAGAGAATCATAGCTGAGGCAGTTTTTGATCCCTGCATAATATTATATGAACTTACATAAAGAGTAATAAACCAAGTTACTGGAACCTTATATTTCCAGAAAGTCTAATAGCTTCTCAATTGATGTCAGCGATAGTAATGCTGTATTTTTCACATTAGTACCACAATGGATTTTTTAGGGCAGTTTCATTTTTAAATGGCTTCTGTTACTGACTTTTATTAATTATATTTTGTAGCTGAACTTTATATACTTACTATTAACATGATTTTTATTATTTGTTTTTAGGATGCTAATCTTCAGGTTTCTCCCTTAAATAAAAAATGTACCTAGCCTATGATGTCAAAGTTTAAAAAATGAAAGAATGAAAAGTATACTCACTGTTATAATAATTTTGGTTTTGTAGTATGTATGTATATGCATATAAATTTAAATAAATATGTGAAAACTTAATAAGTAGCTATCCCCAAATAAAGTATATGCTAAAATTCTTGAACATGGTCAAATTCTCCAGCTTTCTGTGATTATCTTGTCTTTTAAGATTTAGAAAAATTGCCCTACACTTCCATTTGAATGTTAGAGGGAATCTACAAGTCCTTTTAATATCACTGAGAATTTGTTGCAATAAGGACCATCTTCTCTAATCTCAGGTTCCAAATTCCTTCCTCTAATGACTTTACTTCAACCTATCCCTCTCCTTTCTATTACTCCCATATTTTATTGGTTTGTGATTTGTTATATAATCATATAGTTTGACGTACACAATGTCACAGTTGAGCATGTGCATGTACTGACCTTTTACTTCAAAGATCCAGTACCTATGGAGTCCCATCCTGCACAATTATGAATTTGTATTTCTTCAGTATAAACTGGTTTAATCCTTACTATTCCTACCAGATACTTCCACTTGGAAAATTGTCATCTCTTTTCCTTCCACTGAAGTACCTTGAACTCAAGGATATGTGTAGGTCAAAGTGAACATTAAGATTAAATCTGCAATACTAGTCCATCCCCATCTGGGAATGTTCCCATTTTATTCCCCTTTTTACCTATAATTTCAATGATAGTTTCACTTTGTATAACACTTCATGCCTGGTGTTTCCTCTTACACTGAGATATGTAGCAGAATAACTTGCCAAGACAAAACAGACCTCTCTGGGTGTAATTCTGTCTGAAGGTGTTCAGCATTTTATTTTCCTTTGTCGCATTAGAACTCTATAACTCTCTGCAGATGAATTACCTTAATTTTTTATCACTTAAAGAATTCTTAATTCTTTTAACTAATAAAAAGAATAATTTTACTTATATATCAGTTTAATAGTATTTTATATATACTATCCCTAAGTAGTCCATAAAATTTCCTTTCCTAAATATGTGAGTATAATTGTCAACATTGAATGATATGATCATTAGATTTACCATCTTCTCAAAAAGTAGTCAGTAATGCTAAATTTTAATTTTCAGAAAAATAAAATCATGATTCACACAAATATAAAATGAACATATATAAATAACTTATTTAAAATATATATTTAATAAGATGATCGGTAAGATGTTGAAATTGGTTCAAATTAGAAGTGTTTGTGTGGATGTGTGTGTGTTTATAAACACAAAGTTCAGAAACTGAAGTCTGAGACTTTTTGATTCATATCAAAGCAATAAAATGTATTCTTTCTTCCCTACTAGTGCAAATGCATTTTCACGACTATAAATAAATCTATAAATAAATTATGTTGGGTCGCATTCAGCATTCCACTGAAATAAAACCCCAAATCTCATTCATCCACTCTCAAGTCTTAGACAACTTTCTGGACAGTATATTGAAGGTAAAACTGCCATTTTAGCATTTTTTTCTCCACTCACTGAAATTCACAAATGTTAACTACTTGACAGAACTGATAGGCAGTAATAAAATACCAAGGCAGTACTGAGGTAGAAATCTCTAATTATATTTTACTTTCACCATCTATATATATTGTGGATGTACATACATTATGTGTTTAGATATCTCTAAGTTGTCTCAATTTTAATAAGCAATATTATTTTACATTTAATACATAAGAAATAAAAACTATTTTAATATTGCCTACTTAAATAATATACAGTGATTTCTTATCATGCCGGTTATTGAATAACAACGTGTAAAATTTTATCTTAAAAACTTCTGAGAATGCATAAGAAAAATTATTAGCTAAATTAGTGAAATTATTATTAAAACATCAGCATCAAGGTCCTACCTTTGAAATATTTTTAAGGAATCACCATCAACCTGTGTTATTTCATACATGTTGTTCTCTATATTGTTAAAACTTTTAAGGTTCAGAGTTTAAGAGAATCGATAAAGGAATTAAAAGTCTGTGCTGTCTCGCTGTACAATATGTACATATTCCCTATGTACATTTTTTGCTTCAACACTAAACTCTTCTGATTAACTACTTTCCCAGCTCCCACCCTCTTTGACTTATTTTCAGATTTTCATCAACCTTGATACCATCTGTAAAGTTTGGTACTTTTGTTTTTGCTGTTAATACATACATGGATACAGCAAAATTCATCACAATGTCCTGAAAAATATTGATAAAAAATAATGATAAAAATATCACTATTTTATAGATGTTAAGATTTGAAGCAATGCACCCTAGTAATACAAAATATTTTTTCACAATGCATACTAACTTGAGCCTAGATATGTAAAGCTAACATAGTAATATAAATGTATATATTGTATATATAATTAAAGTTACTATTTCCTGATCATCTCATATACTTGACTAACAATGAGATTCTTGCTAGCACATTGGTATAATTTCTACTTTATATCATATAAGCAAGAGTGATAAATTATTTCATTTACTCATTCATCAAATATTTATTAAATACCTAATATTGCTGTATGTAGTCAATAAGGAGCATATGTTTACTGTATTTATTGCAATTTTTCGACCTTTGGAATGGGACATATATGGAACAGACAAAAATGTCTCACATATGTGAATTATTTAATCAAGAGTAAACAAATTATACACAATGTAGTTTGTTCATGTACCAGTTGCATTTATACTGTTCATATATATGCTCACATATATATATACACACACTGCTCTTACATATCTTATATTGCTTATTATATGGTTCATGTTACATGCAAGCTATATATTACTATATTTTTAGCTATATTTACTATATATTACCTATTGATTAACTTACTTTTATACATGTAATTCATTTTTCCAATGATAATTTTCATTCTTCTGTATAGATTTTATATGAAAGGAAGATATGTGTGTGCATGTATGTGAAGTATATAGGAATTTAGATTCAGAAAATCTGGCTTTTAATTCTGCCTTTGACAATGACCAGCTAAACCATGAATAAGCTCTGTAGTCCACAGGATCTTTGGTTTCCTCTTCAGTATATTCATTGTTATGCTTCTTAGAGTTGAAAAAGATGAAATTATATTTGAATAATTACTGTGGCCAGCAGTTGAATAATATTTGAATAATTGCTGTGTCCAGCAAATTACAACCCATAGCCAAGCTTGGCCTACTATCTTGTACAACTTGTGAGCTAAGAAATTTTAAATGATTGAAAGGAATAGTAATTGTGAAACGTTCAAATTTCAATGTCCACCAAAAAATGTTATTAAAACATACAAAGTTGAATCATTTACAAACTGGCCTTTTCCAGGAGAGAATTTGTTGAGCAGGTATTCTGTATCACCTCTGTGAATATAACCCCAGTTTAACTGAATGTGAAACATTTCATTTTCACATCACAACTACTAAGTTATGCAGACTTATCAATACCCATGTACTTATACCTTGGGGAAACAGGTTCATTCCCATAGTGCATTGTCCTATTTTTAGGCCTGATGTTTAACTCTGTCCACACCTCTCTCCAACCTACTAGGAAAAAAATTAAAGTACACAAAATCTTGAGTCAGGTAATAAATAGACAGGATCAAAAGTTCACAATTTTACCTCTGAAAGGATAGAAAATAATTAATTATAGCATAATAGTAAAAGCAAATAAATGTTAAAATAATTATTGTTACTTTAATTTGACAACAACCTTGTCATGTAAAAAGGAATAATTTCAGAAAGAAAAAGCATTAAAAAGGAAGACAAAAAGTGTGGAACTTGTAGAAACAAATGAAAACAGGATAATATCAGCACAAAAGGTTGTTTTAGATATGAAATGTTTTATGCATGGTAACTACAAAGTAAAAACCTGAATTAAAGACACAAAGCATAAAAAAGAAGAAAATAAGTCACCATGAAAAGCAAAACAAATGAAATAGCAGACACAAACACAAGAAGAAAATAGAGAATAATCAGAAAACAAAAGATAAATGGCAGCTGTAGGCTTTAAGGATTGCCTTGAATATGAATGATCTGATATCATATTCAAAAAGGTACAGTCACTGGATAGATTAAAAATATAACCCAACTATAATTATAGGAGATAAGCTCCTATAAGCTCTACAGAGAAAAATAAATTTATAGTTAAATGGTAAAGATATATATGTAAGTGAACAGTAAAGACAAAACAGAGAAACAACTAAAATCCTATCAGATCAAATATGCCATCAGCCAAAAAAAAATGATATCTAGAGAGAAAGATGGGTGTTATATAGCAAAGTAGTAAAAAACACTTATTAATATGTACTTATCTAACATAGGGACAACAAAATATTTAAAACAAATATTAATAAACCTAAAGGTGAAATTCATAGCAATCTGATAATAATACAGAAATTTAATACTCATTTAACTCATCTAATATTGATTTACATCAATGCTTAGAAAAAATAACAAGGAAACAACAGTCTTTAATGGCACATTAGACCAAATGGTCTTAATGGATATGCAAGGAATGTCCCGTCCAAAGCAGTAGAATACACATCTTTCTTCACCGTACCTGGAGCATTCTAAAGGATAGGCCATATGTTGGCACACACACACCAAAAAAAGCCTTAATAAATTTATAAATATTGAAATTTATCTCAAACAAATATTCCGATCATAATGATCCAAAAATGGAAATCAACCTTGACAGGGAAGCTAAACAAATGACAAATATGTGAATCCTAAATAACATGACACTTAATAGTTGTTGGGTCAATGAGAAAATTAAGCAAGAAATTTTAAAATAATTACATTTGTGGAGACAAATTACATTCATGGAGACAAATTTTAAAATAATTACATTCATGGAGACAAATGAATGCATAACCTTCATGTTATCAGGTTACCAGACTTCAAACTAAACTACAAATCAATAGTAAGCAAAACAACATGGTATTGAAAGGAAAACAGAAATACAGATGAGTGGAACAGAATTGACTCACCAACAGACATAGGCCCACACATGTATGGGCAACTAATTTATGAATTAATTTTAAAGCATAAAATAAAGTAAGTAAAGTCTCTTAATAAATGCATACATACAAAAGGATGAACGTAGATCACTGTTTCATACCACAAACAAAAAGTAACACAGATTGAAAGACTTAAAACTATGAAAGTAAATGTAGATGAAAAGCTACTCATCATTTACTTTAGTGATATGTTCATGTATGTCTGTCCAATAACTAGGAAAACAAAAAACCAAGTGAAAAACTGGGGCTTAACAAATTTGAAGAACTAGAATTACATCACAAGATTACTCACAAGAGCCAAGAGTTGGAAACTGTCTAAATATACATTAACTGATAAATGGGTGTGGAAGATGTGCCATAGAATCATAACAGAATACTACTTAGCACCTATTAAAAAGATGAAATCCTGCCATTTTCAACATGTATGTAATTGAGGGTACTGAATTTAATGAAGTCAAATACAGGAATAGAAACACAATAGTATTTCACTCATTTATGATAGATAAAGAACAAAAGAAATGAAAGAACAAAATAAATGCAAACTCATAGAATATATTTAAAAAGTGGTTACCAAGAAGAGAGAGAGGGCACATAATTGTATGGCTATTGTATGGAAAGTTACTGTGCAAAAACTAGACTTATGGTGGCAAACATAATTTAGTGTGCATTTGGTTTCTAGAGCTGACCATTTGAAAACTAATATTGTAAGCCAATGTTACCTCAGTAAGATATATATTTTACTATACATGAATTTAAACGTAAACACTTGATTTTACTCACCAGATGAGGGAACATCTAAACTCTTGTTTGTTTTAAAGGTATGTCCATTTTAATTTGAACTTCAAACTTAAACTGCTAAAGAAGAAATTATAGAAGGAAACTCAATTTCTTTCCATTACTCTTTATATATTAGGTGCTTTCCTTTCTGCACAGTATGCAAAGAGCAGGTGGTATAAGTAGTAGTATGAATGTTATTTTTTTCATTTATTTTCTAGTGAGGTTTTACCTTTCAATGTGGTTTTATAATCAAGATGGAAACAATTAGGAAGTATGCTGCTTGAATGTTTCACTACATTTATTTTATGACATCTGTTGCAATAATTAAAAAAGAAAAAAGATGCAACCATGCTAACAATAGTGAGGGGTTTGGGTTGAATGCTTGTGATTATTTCATTGTGAATTTTCAAAGTAAATGTTAAGATAAATAAATCATGTATCTAATCAATAAATATGATATCATTGTTAGAACTTACATTTTTTTATATAGAAGCCCATCTGTTCATTTTCATCAGTGTTGTCAGTTTAGTAACTTAAATTTTAATGGAAACTAATAAAAAGTGTGTTGAAATAGTAATGAAAGGAGGAACCTTAATGTTTCTTTTTAAAGAGATATTTCAAAGAATATTGCTTTTTCACGTTAGTTTCAATTTAGCTTATTCCCAATTTACTTCACCTGACCTTCATGTTCCAACTATGTCTGAGCATAGTTCATAAAATAATATATAGGTTTTAAAAATGTATGATTGACAACTTAAAATATAGGTTTAAGTGGGAGAAACTTGGCATATACAATGTAAAATGTGTGTGAGTCAATAAAAAAATTAAATATAGACATCATTTCAGTGTTAGGAAATACTTTTCAAAGTTAAGTGTCATTTCTAAAACTTGCATTAAAAACTGACAATTAAATACAATTAGATAGGATGATACATAATATATCTATAATGTGTTTGGGTGAGAGAGATAGCTAGAGACTAGAGAGTTGAAGATGCTTTGCTGCTGCTTTAAGATAGAAGAGGAGATCATGAGACGAAACACAGTCAGCTTAAAAAATATGGAACAGGAAAAAGAACAGAGTCCTCCTGATAGCCTCCAAAAAGGAAAGTAACAAGGTAACGGCTTGACTTTGACACCATAACAATCATTTTGGACTCTAACCTCCAAAAATGTAAACTAACACATTTGTATTATTTAAGTAACCATTCCAAACCATACAATAAATTGTGGCAATTTGTTGGGGGAAGGGGGGGGAGCTGGAAGCTGGTATGTTTTCATTTGACATGACATCTCCAAAACATGTTGAAAACTTCAGCCTATCTCAGTGGATCCCTAGAGAATAGAGTGATCCA
Source organism: Uropsilus gracilis (assembly GCA_004024945.1). Classification (NCBI taxonomy): domain Eukaryota; kingdom Metazoa; phylum Chordata; class Mammalia; order Eulipotyphla; family Talpidae; genus Uropsilus; species Uropsilus gracilis. The sequence goes on from PVHY01000230.1 coordinate 224,325, forward strand.
ATATCTTTCCGTGATCTAGTTGGGAAGTACTATAACATTATCCCTCCATTTATAGTGTATTCTAAATGAGGCAGCATTTTTATTGCCACAACCCATCCCCTTTAATGGCATTCTCTGTTGCCTGTACAACTTGAATTTAATGCAGATAAATTTAATTACTATGGCTACAATAATAGGAGACTAATTATGATCTCTAGATGAGATTGAAAGGAATTAAAGGTATTCTGAAAATGAAACATGAGGAATGAGAAGCAGAAATAAAATCAAAGAGACAGTAAGAAAAGAGAAAGAGAAGGATGAATGGATGGAAAAAAAGAGAATTAGCTCCTAATTTTTTTTTTTTTGCATTGAAATTTAACCATTGCTTTCAAAAATGTGTTAGACCATTCCCCCTCTGCTATTCTTTGTTGGGAGATGGTATATTTAAGCAAGGCATAGATGATCTGTAGGTAGGTAGGTAGATAGGTAGATAGACAGAAAGGTTACCCACTCTCAGATTATGCCCCCAAAATAATGGAGCAAGTCATAACAAGATAATGTCTCCCTCATTATATCCAGAAAACAGCTTTAGAAAAAAAGAAAAATTAAATCTACAAACCAATACTTGTGGAAATGGAAGATATATAAAACTTATTTCCAAAAAACTTTCCAATTTGGCTTTCCCTGATTGAGTCATAACACAAAATGAGAAAAGAGAACTCTAATTCCTCACCTTTTTAATAGCTTATGGTCAAACAGACTAGAAGCATAATTTGTGCATTACTCTAGCACAGTAGCTGTCAAACTTAGTGTGTATAAGAACTGGAGTATTAGCTGAAACACAAATTCCTGATTTCCACTCCCAAAGATTTTGATGCACTATATCTTAATGTATCTGGAAATCTGCACTGTCATCAAGTTTCCAGGTAATACTGCTGCTCTAGAAATCACATTGAGTGGCACTGGTGTTATGGTATCTTGCAGCCAAGTTTAGTCATTGCTCTTGCAAATCTGTTAAACCACTCCTTCTGTGCAAATTTTTTGGGGGGTGGCATATTTAAGCAAGGCACTGATAACAGGTGGGTAACTAGGTAGGTAGCTAGCAAGGTAGATAAACAGACATTGAAATTTAACCATCGCTTTTGAAAAGACAGACAGCTACCCACTCTCAGAATATACCCCAAAATAATGGAGCAAGTCCTATCAAGACAATGTCTCCCTAATCACATCCTGAAAATAGCTTAATGTCCCATAAATTTCACATCAACTTATCACCAGATGTTACCCACTGACCTACCTGCCTGATTGAAGGTAGGTGGCCAAAACAGCCCGTGGGTCTCCCAAAGTCAGAAGAAGGAGAGCAGAACCCTAAGCACAGCAATGGTGGAGGGCACGACCTCAGCTGGGAGAACTAGAGGGGAAAAAAGTGGAGGATGCTGATTTGGGGGGAACATGGCTCTCAAGACTGCGCTGAGGTCAACCAGACCCATGACACTGGCACCCCCAAGCCAGTGGCCATAATCAGACTGAGTCTCTATGAATTCTCACTGGCTGGTATGTGAGGAGGAACCCCTTTCACCACCCCTCATGGTACCAGGGAAGTGTGTTTCTAGCACACCAGGCCTCAGCCTGAACTAGGACTTGGCTGCAAGTCCACGCCAGCAGGGTGAACCAGCCTACTGGAGGGAAAACTGACTGTGGAGTAGGGATGGAACTGACACACCTGGGACTGCTGGCCATTTGCAGATCATCATTAAAACAGTCACTCTTCCTACACTTGGACTCCTGGGGCTCCCTTGATTCTAGCCCACAGAAGATGAGCGAGTGACACTGCCTATAAAGAACAATGAATGCTGGGCAGGAGTCAGCCCCACACACCTTGGGCAGCTGGCAGCCAGCTGGCAATGCAGCTGTTCCTCTCCGACACAGGCTCCTGGGGCTCCCCCCTAGATCAAAGCCTACAACAGAGTTAGTTAGCCTGCCGGAAAGAACACTGACTGCTTGGAGAGTGACATACTTGGGCTGCAGGTAAATAGATTGCAGGTCCTAAAAGGTGCCATTTCCTCCTCCATCCAGACCTCTGGGCTTCCCTGGGCTCCTATAAACTACAGTTAGTTAAGCAGGCAAAGTCCCAAAGTGAGGAGCAGAGGTTCTCAACACCCAATGCAGCTCCAAATCATTCGGGAGCCTTGTTCAAGAATGGCTTTCCAGAACCTATATGTAAGGTCCTGGATGTAGTAGATCTGGAGGGGGGTGGGCAGCAGGAGTTTGCATTTGTACAATTTCCAAATGTAGAGGGAATGAGGTTTCAGGGTTTTTCATGCCCTTCCACTATTAGTCTCTATGATCAGCACCTGTGGTATTGCATCCTCCCTCCCCCCATGTTTGTTCACGCCTGACCAGTGTGTGTGTACATGTGAATGGGTTCACCTGGGCTATGAAGAAAGGATAAAAGGGCGGCCTTACCCTGGAGAAGGGAGCACAAAAAGGAGAACACAAGGATAATGCAAATGGAACATGAGAGAGTCCAGAGTCCAAAGAGCAGGTAAAGGTACTGGGGTTCTGGGGGACTTGCCCGCCTCCCAACCCCACTGGCCCTGCTCTGCCCATGCCTGCTTCCTTGCCAGTCAGCTGCTCACAGAACACCAAGTGATACTGATGCTGCTAGAACAGAGAGCATACCGTGAGAACCTCTATAAAAGCTCTTACTCATCATCCAAACCTACTAACTCACTGTAATGCAACCAACCCTCATTACTAATTGTAGGGGTGAGCATCAGGCTCACCATTCTGTATAGATTGTTTATTGGTTTGGGCAGTTACACAGACAAACCAGGCAGGGCAGGACCAGGCCAAAGCTTGGAAGGGGGATCCAGGAGGCTGACCACCACCCCAGGAATTGTCATGCTCTTTCTTTGGGCTCTCTGATATTCTCTCATGCACATGCTCATGCCCACACGTTCTCTCTGTGCCCCTTTATCCCCTCTCTGCTAGGCCCAGGTGTGCCAACTCATGTGCACATGCACTGCGTCATGCAATCATGGAGAAGACAATACAACAGGTGCTGGTTATACAGGCTAAAGGAGGAAAAGGCCTGACTAAATGATATACCCTACACTTACATCAGATAATATGGAAGGAAATGGCTTTTTAGCATCATCTTAGACTCCCAGGACTGCAACTGGGATACTGGATATTACGGTAACTGTGATAAAGATCCTCTCAATTCGAACAGTGGTATATCTGAATTCAGCCACCTATAAGCCCTTTTACCCACCAGTGCCCCCCTGGTGGTCAAAGGCACAGTATGCACCTCCTTTGGGGACCAGTATGGGAGGCATTGTGCAAGAGAGACACAGACATTGTCTAGTTAGGGGATGCAGAAGGACTACTGACTAGGTTGTCCATTGGAAAGCAGACCTGGGCTGATCTAAGAGTATCTTGAGTCCACATTGGAGTTGTGTATCTGAAAAATATGATTACTATTGAAGCATTATTACCTGGTGTTGATGAAAAGAAAATAACAATGGGGAAAATTAATTCTCCATCATTTTAGAAGTTTCACTCATCTTCAGACAGATGCAAGATGGATTTCCTCTCCAAATGTTAAAAAAAGAGTATAGCTAGGATTTTGGGCATAACTGCTGTTTAACTTGCAGGAGTTACCCTATATAAAAGAAAAATAAGCTTTGATTTAGTCTCCTCTTTGATTTATGTCAGTTTGTCTTCCAAAATCTAACATTTTCTCAGCTGAATTTGAAAAGATTAGTTATTTGAAAAGAGGGGGAAAAAAGACGAAAATGAACAGAGTCTTTAAAGCAATGCACATAAGCTGTTTGCCATATTGAATCGCCACGTGGGGCATTTGCTTGAAAAGCTAAATGCAGGCTGTTCACCTGGATTGCCAAGTATAACAGAAGCAACTGTCTGGCTGAAGGCATTAGAGAGAACACACTAACCAGGTCTCTGTCCAAAACTGCCTCTGAGGACCACCGATCATATGAATAGAAAAGTACATCATTTGTTCTGAAACTGAATTCCAACTTAGGAATTTTTCTTTTGTTCCTCATCATAATTTACCTGTGATTTCTAATTAGAAAGTCTGATCTAATGATCTATTTCCCCTTTTCACCCTTAAAAATGGGTCCTTATTTTGGTATTTGGCATCACTTATGCACTAAGCACTGTGGTTTCAACATTCCAAGCAGCAAGAGTCTCATTGACCCAGTAATTAAAGAAATCCTGAACCTTTCCACTCTGGCTAGCTGCCCTCCTTCTTCTCCCCTATTGTTCTTTTAGTAACACCACCAGCAGATGGTTAGAGATTTTTCACCCTTTCAAAAGCTTTATATTTTCCCCATCTCATCAAGCATATCTCAGCCAAATGTAATTAGCTTAAGGCTTTGAGTCCTCATGGGAGATCAGTTAAAGATCTGAGCAGTTTCAATAAAGAGCATGAAAAGTGAAGCCTGGAAGACTAAGCATAGCCACAGGAGACCAGCTATTATTTAGAAGCAAAGACCTCTCTCCTCCACCCCATTCCTCCTTCTTTTGGCATTTTAAATTCTTAGAATATTCATGAGGACTCTGGGTCTTTGGAATTCTATTAGCACCATTACTGGGTAGGTGGGATATTTATGCTCTCTTCAGTGAGGTCAGTATTTCGTTCCTTTTAATTGATTTCAATCAAGGGGCACTTTTCCTTCTCGGTAGCAGTAATTAACTCCCAAATGGCAAACAGTTTGTTTGATAAATCTCTTGGTCTATTCATTCAGTTTTTTATCCTTCAGTTCTTGGAAACTAGCTGATAAGCCTGCTTTGTAGTGCAGAGTATTTGTTATGAAGACTAAATTAATTAACTATAATACTGATTTGCACCAGGTCTTTGAGTGATGTTGAACCCCTATATTTTTGAATAGCCACAGGATTGTAGCAGTTGATCCCAAAGCCTGAGCCCTTTTTCTTCATACTTGGAAAAAAACAAGGTTTTGCAACCAAATTAAATTCTATTTTTATTGAAATGAAGTAGCCTTAGGCATAGGAATTACAGATTTTTTTGTCGGATGTTGGGAGAGGGCATGGGCTTGTCCTTGAATTGTGTGAAATGTATTTATTTCCCAGAGCACTCAAGAGGGAGTCTCCAAGTCTCAGGTGTCAGGTTGTAGGATGATTAAGTGTGTTCTCATGTCAGTTTCTCATTACCAAGATTTGGGCAAATGGGGAATTATTCTTTGTAAATCTTCTGCCTTCTTTTTCAGATAAAAGAGAGTAATGCCAACATTAGATTAAAATTACTTTTTTGGTCTCAGTATGAATTAATCAGCTTCTATTTGAATGTGACACATAGATAGGGTATGTGTGTACAATGAAGATTTAATATGTGAACCACACCTTTAGAAACATTAAGTCATGATTAGAGGAAAAGTCCTTTTAAAACACATTAAGTATATTCTAAGTACTGTTATGCCATTAGTGGGTTTGCAAGGCAGATCACAAGTGTTCACAGATTAATTTATTATCTACAAAACTCAATGTCTGAAGTACCAATTGGTGTAAAAAGTTATAGGCAGGGTGAATGTTTTCTTCACAAGAATTTGGCCTTTTATAGATGTTTATTTGTAAATGCTAGTTTCACACAGAATGAAACATTATCTACAGTCAATTATTGTTTTGAACATAGTATGCCCGAAGATACTAGATTATACCAGCCAAGGGGACAGTTTTGAACCACAGGAACAAAACTGAATTGGTACAGAAAGGCTAAGATGAAGAGTAAAGGAAAAGAAATTGCTAAAAAGACCTTCACGTTATTACAAAATATGGAGGGAACAAAGATTATTAGCAAACCTGATGTCCAAAAAAAAAGCACTGAAATGATCATTTGTTAGCGCTTCTTGTCTAAGAGTTTCACTGTGAGTCAGAATATTGTGAGCAGGATAACTTCAGTGAATTTCATTTTCCAAATAGCTAATAATTAATTAGTCCTAAAAGTTTGATTATTACTATTTCAGACATTGCCGGAGCACCGATATCCACTTTCTCCCATTTTGAAGTTACAGAAATGAAGTGTGAGAACCAGACATAGCTGACCAGGATCAGACATTCAGTTGGTAGAGTAAGGACATGACCTCTATTGCCGCAGTGTAGTCCCACCATTGTTTCCATCTTGCCCTATTCCCCTAAAGCTGCTCTAAAGACTATGCCTGAGGATGGTGCAAAGCGGTGTCTGCTGCATTTTTGAAAGGGTAAAATCATGCTCTTATAAATCTTGGAAACAGACTTGATCCTGGCCATCACCCAGTTTAACTTGTTAGCCTGATGCACAAAGCCCTAGCCCCGTGAACAGTTGCTATGTGCACGGGAAGCTCACTATCTTTCATAGCACTTCTTCCATTGTCAGATGATTCCAGGTATTCAAAAATGAAGCTGACTTTCCTATGACTTCTCTTTCATCCTAGGTGTTCCCTGCACAGGGAACTGAAATGAGCCTGATCCATATTGAGAACAGGCCCCTCCTGGTGTATATAAAACTGTTTGCATAACCACCTCCTGTGTCTTCTTAGTCCTTTAATTTATTCCTTATTTATTCCAAATATTCCTTATGTTAAAAGAGTTTCAAACCCTTCATCATCTTGGCTGTCTAGCTCTAAACAAGTTAGATTTGCCAATTTCTCTCTCAAAATATGGTTATAGAAGTACACACAATGATCCAAATCTTCATTTGTCAAATCAAAGGCTAGAGATTTATTTTTCAAAGAAAACACTTTAGGTTCTGGCAACTCTGTGTATGAACATCTTCCTGGTTGAGATGATGAATTATCCTAGCAGGGAGACAAAGAGTCATCTCAACTCTGAAACCAGATGATCCAGGCTTGCAAGCAGGCTTGTCTCCAGCGGTCCATGAACAAATCACTTACTCTGAATTTGTTTCCCCACTTGTAAGTGAGGATAATAGTTGTATCTACCTCCATGGATGATGTATCTGAGGATTATATGGTACAATGTGTGCAAAGCTCTAACAGTAGTGTCAGGTACATAGTAAACTCTTAATCAATATTGATTGTTATCATCATTTAGAACAGCACATACTCCAGGCCAAAAAAAAAAAAAAAAGCCTCATTTTTGTGGTGATATTGAGAAACCTAAACTATGGAAACACAGGATGAAGTGGTACCTGGTATCCTATAATTGTTAAACTAATCTACATATTTAGTCCTAACAAGTATCAAGGAGGCCTCCAAGGAGAACTTGAAGACACCCCACTACTTTCATCACACAGATACAGAGAAGCCCCAAGCAGCAGTTCAGTGGTTTTCCTTTAGCTGCCAACAGCTTCAAAAGTATGAGACCCCATTGAAGGGGTGGAGCCAGTCAAGAAAGGTCCACAGCCCTTGGCTCCTGGAAGATGTGCTGTATTAGAGAGTACATCTGTACATCTGTAACAGCTGATTCTGTCTTAGGAGCCATGTAAACAATTCCCAAATCTAGTCATTGGGTTTACAAACTCAAGTGATGAAACATTAATGGAGATAGATCTCTGTTCGCCCATGATTTTAATTTTACTTATGCATCAAGTAGTAACTATTGCAATGTATATGATACTCATGAGCATGACTGATATCTATATAGAAAAATGGCAAAACAGGGAAACAAGAAGATGTAAACAGTATCTCCAGTTTGGAAATTTAATTTTTTATTGATTGCACATACACACACACACACACACACACACACAGCATCAGTCTGGAAATTTAAAGTTTTAGCACAAATAGTTAATTCCATTCCTTACATTCTTTGTTATAACATTTTCTATTTATTGGAATTTCTTCCAACATTTGCTTTAAGGACTCAAAGCAGATTACAAAGCAGAGACAAAGTAAATTTCTTACCTTCTCTTTATCATTCTCTCTACCCCCCCCATCCAATAAAGAATGGGATCACCCAAAGGAGTCACATTGTCACAAGTACTAGATTGTGGATAAACAGAAATTTAGATTCCAGTAAATCAGTAACTGGAATTGCTGAAAGACAGTGATGTGGCAACTCTTTACCATCCTTCTAGGTCATGCCTGATGGATTCAGTCATATACTTTCATGGCAGGAGTCCAATTTGATTTTAAATGCCAGGTTTGAGGTCCTTGCTTTATACAAGTTATATTATTTTTGGTATCTTAATTATTAAAATTATAAGTGATTATGAAAATCTCACCTTAGAAAGAAATGAGAGGAGAGAGAGAGCTGGCTACCTGCCATGTGATGGAGGTCCTGGAGCATCTGGGTCACCACCCAGCCTACCTTGGCAGAACCTTGGCCTTCAAATTCCCTTCTCCACATGGCTCCCACAGGATCAGCATCTTGTGACCTTTTATGATGGCTCAAGTATTTCATAGGCACTCACCTCTTATCTCAGCATATGCCAGGGATCACAGTCACAAAGACAAGGAAACAGGATACAAAGGAACAGTGCTTTTTCTTTTTATGATTTTATCTGATTTTCCCTCTGGAACTCCTATTTTATGCCAATCATACAGTAACACTAAAGGGAGTTCTAGAGAAATGAGCAAAAATAGCATTATTATGTACAGTCTTCTTTATCAAACTACTTTCAGCATTGCTTTCTTTAAACTGCATCCATGATTCAGCTATAAAGTTTTTGAAAGACCTCCTGGGCACCAACCCCATATTTCCCAAGTAGTCTGCTCCTGGGTTATGGTCCTTGGGATTTTTAAGTTTCCTATTGGGAGACCGAACTTTTCTCCACCCCTCATGGGGGATATATAAGAAACCCCTGGAAAAAAAATCTCCCAATTGCATTTTTGGTCCTGTGAGTCTATATTCCTTGTGATTTGGAGTCTGGCTGATCAGCAGCAGGAATAAAAGCAGTCTGATGAGGGAACATGAACTTGGGAACCCAAAAACAGAAAATATGCCTTCTCCACACATATGATCTTGTCAAAACCAAGACGTTTCTCCCCAACTATCACTCTCTTTTCAAAACCATGTCAGGTCTTTTCTAATGACAAAAGCCCATTTCAAACATTTCACAGGCCCTGAGGAAAAGTTTTCCTAGACAAACTAAATCCATAGAGATTGGAATCCAAGTACCTTCCCCTACATAAAAAAGCAAAATGATTTGAGTTGGTTTGTTCTAGTTGGAAGTTGGTGGGACAGAAAATGTTCAGTGTCATTAGAAACATGTGAGGTAGTGAAAGAGGGCAACCTGGAGAAGACTTTTTAACTTTGACTTTAACACATACAGGCCTGCTTCCCTCTCTGAAGCGGGTTACAAACAGGCCATTTACCTTTAACCTTTACCTTAAACTTGAACACCTCCTCTGCCTGCTTCTCCCTACTAAGCAGGCCACAAAAATTTATTAGCATTTACTGTACCTGCCTACTATTGATATGCAAACATCAGCTGCCAGCTTCTCTGCTTTCTTTCCCTCTTTCAGACCTAAAAGGAAAAACTTAAAAACACAGTTTAAACTCTTGTAGGTTCTTTCCACCATCCCCAGCCTTCTCAACCAAAATACCAAACCAATGCAAAACTATCAGTGCAGACTAATTTATTTCTAACAAAATGATTTTCTAATTATCCTAATAACTGTACAAGAAATATGTAAGGAAAACTCCGATTACTTAAACATTGTCCAAAACCTTTCTCAGCATTGCCCAAAGTCCTTTCCCAGATTGCCCAAAAATCCTCAGCCTCTCAGTCCTGATCATCTCACCAATGTCCAGTCAGAGTTCATCTCCAGACACTTAAAGACATGTTCCTTTGGCTGCTCCTTTGGCTTGCTCCTCCTTGTCTTCCACGCTGTGTTCTCCTTGTCTTCCAGGTAGCAGAAACTCCATGGTGCCAAACCAGCAAAGTTCACTTTCTTCTCAGGCCTAACTTTTGCACAGCCTCTTCCAGACACCAGTCAAACTCAGCAAAACAACCTCCAACACGGAGTTCAAATCTGCAAACTCCTTAACCGCCATTAGCACACATGCAGCTAGCCCAGGTCAGCCAAGGGCTGCAGGCCCTGGTGGCCTTTGGCCAAGTCCACGTGACTCACATCTTTACAAGATGGCCGATTCCCATCTCTCCTCCATTGAACCTTTCTCTCTATCTGATCTTCATACTGGCCTCCCGATCCATATTCTAATCCCTCTCTTTGTTTGCATACCCTTTATATACCCTGATTTCCCACCTTCCAGGAAACCTATTTCACCTTGACCATTTCACTTCTTTTCACCCCTGTATCTCCCTGAAGGGAAATTCCAACTAAGGTCATTCTCACATTTTAGCATACCTCTCCTTGAAATCTGCAATCTTAAACAGGAGACAATTGGGGGGTAGGGGGTAGCGCACCCAATCAGTAGGAATCCAAAATTCTCTAATCTACTTTCTGGAAGTCTGCCTCCTATTGATATGACACCATATATAGATGATTCTATCACTTGCTAAAGGATGAACCTCAAAATGAAAGGGTACCAGAAACATAGTAGAGTGTATGAGGCCTCAAAAATCACCACTGCCCTAGAATAAGCCAGTTTACCCTTTGACTGGTTTCCTTCTGTTTTATGTCTCTGAAATATATGCAAAGTTTTATGGTTGAATCATAGGTGGGAATACCAGTTAGTTCTAGTAGTTCTAAGTCATAAAGGTTGTTCTTGGATACAGAGAATTAATCTCTGTCCCTCTTGGTGCAAAATGGGATGTTTTGGGGGAATGCAGTATTTCTTAAGGGAAATGACTATGTAAAGAGTGAGCACTGATAAAGGCTGGGAGAGCATTTATCAATGTCAGTTCCTCAAGTGATCTGATGATCTCAAGTGATTAAGACAGGAAAGGGAGATTGAAGACCTACAGTGTAAAGTTTGGGCAAGGCTCCCAGATTCTTTGAGGAAAATTTAGCCTGCCTTGTGCTCCTGAGCCTCTGAGCCATTGACTGGGGGCAGAATTAGGGTTTAGATTCCAGAACACAATCATGAATACCAGCAGCCAGCTGCTAGGTTCTGGGACAACTTAATCCTGTGTAACTGGAGGTGCGTTCTCCTGACCACTACACAGAGACCTCAAAACTCTGATGTGCATATAATATTTTACCCTAATTTTGAGCTTTCAATGGGGAGGGGAGAGGACTCTAACTATCAGAAGCAAGCCTGTTTTTCTGCAAAATTGATAATATTTATGAATCAAGATTTAGATATCCAAAAAAAAATTTCCTTCAAAAACAATTCCTCTGAGAGATTACAAATTGTTGCAAAGGTTTCTGAAGTCAATCCTAATTATAATCACATCTGAAAGTTTACTCACTATTCAATTTTTCTACACCCTTTGAACATACCTATGATGAAGAAAGCTGAAGTTTTCCCAGAAAAATGTCCCAGAAATTTAGATTCCAGTAGTTCAGTAACTGATTGGTGGCAGCCTATAGGAAAAAAGGCCTCAGAACTAGGGCTTAGATTCTGGAACACAATCATGAATACCAGCAAGCCAGCTGGTTCTGGTACAACTCTCCTGCTGTCAACATAAGTGGAAGAACCAAAAATCAAGATTTTTTTAAGAGTTGCTCAATTTACACCCATTTTCCCTCAGCACCATATGGAGTACGGGGAGTTTGTGTCCCCTTTGCTAATACATTCTTGCTAGGTCTTAGTGTCTCTTTTGCCTGCCCTATCACTCTACAGCGACACTGGTATATATGAAGTTCAGAATGTTTGTGGGAACACCAGCCTAATTCACTGTCTCTGGTATAGTACTTCATTTAAAGTTCAGTAAATAAGGTGCCTCATTAACATTGTAGGTAGTGCTTCAGTTTGATAAAGTCCAGTAAATAGCAGTGTTTGGGGAACCAGAACAAAAGAATTACAGGTCTCTATATAATTGTTTTTATACTTCATTCTGGAATATGCTTTAGCAGTCCATGCTTTTAACTCTCAAGAGGCCTTTGCTCATTAAAGAACTAGAGGATATACTCAGCTTTCAGTTCACCAGTGATAAATAGTGGTGTTTTCTAGAAATACTCTAGGGAGTCAAATAAGTCAAATAATTGTAGTGCTATATGCTTGGTCATCTTTGTACATTTGTAATGTCAAGGATTCCTAGTGTTTCCAAGTGTAATAAGAGAATATGAAATAAAAGGGGATTTAAAAATTTCACTGCCATATCACAACAAATGCACTTTGAATTAAATAGTTATATGCATGCATGTTCTTCTTTTATGGTATGACCATGTTTCTAATGAAATTTAAAGTTAGCAATGGGTTTTCTCCTGCATTGTCAAGTGGAAATGAAAATCAGAAACAAAAATGTCATTAATTGTTCTCACATAAACATACTAAAAATCTTTCTTAATTACTCCTTTGACCGAAAGACTATATTCACAACTACTATTTGCTCAAACTAAAGTTTTCTTAGAAACTCTTTTACAGTGAACTTAAACTGAGTTTCCTGACTCAGTAAAAGAAAGATTGAGAAACAGAGGTAAAAGAAATATCTTTCAGTGTAGAAAGAAAAACTTAAACTATAGAAAGAAACTGAGGAGTCGTTATAATTTGACCAGTACTTCCTTACAACTTTGACTATAAATGGGAATTACCTGGGTAACTTCGAGAAATCCCAACTGCCAGGTCATACTCCAGACCTACTTGGGAGTGGATGAGAGCCAGGCATCAGTACTTTTTAAATACCCTCAAATGATCCCAATATATAATAAAGTTTTGGAAACCCTACTCTATATTCGTTCTCCTCATTGGAGTGATCTTGACCTTTCTCACATTCCTATGGCTGCAATGGTCATCGGTGGCTAGAAAATGGGCATATATAGGGATGAAAGATAAAGAGTAATGAGAATAATATTAAGTATACCATCTTATTTAGTTTTTGTCATAAATACTTAGTTATTTTTAACATTTAGAATAGATTGTTTCAGTTTTATTGGTTCTATAATTGAACATAAATATTGACCATTTAAGAATATATGCATGAAAAGGTAGGAAGTATAAAGGGAAGAAGGAAAGGTAATGTCGGAATGTTTGGAGATCTCATTCACTTTAAGTGCACACTAATCACTTGTTCACTTCGGGTGCACTAATTAAATGTTCACAGGCTACCAAGAGATAAACTAAAATAATATTAGGAAGACACCTTGTCATAAACCCACAAGGAGAAGTCCTGATGTGTTTACAGATAAGTAGGTCAGATTACCCCATTTCCCTCATTTGCAAAGCAAATTACCTTCTGTTCTTACATGGAGTCTGTGTGCTGGGAGAAACCCTGATCACCATCTGGGTTCAACAGAAGCCAAGAAAAATAACATGATGGTAGATTAAATATCCTGGGTCCTGTCCTTTTTCTGTCCCTGGCTACTTTCCCCAGTCTAAGCATCTGCTGTGGTGTTCAAAGGTTTCCTTTGGAGGCAGGTCTCCCTTAGGCAAACAAAGAACCCTGTCTCGACCTTCTCAGGTCAACAATGGTCACCATTTGGAGTTCTTTGACTTCTATACATTCGATGTTGGGGTAAGAGTTCTCTGATAATCCATTAAAACAAGGACTATATAAATTCTCACCCGAACTATATAAAGCTGAGAGAGAGAGAGAGTCAGAAAGAGCAGCAAAGGAATACTCTATCCCAGTGGAAATAAGGAAATGATGGATTTGTTCCTAGGCATGACTTACTCTATGTTTCCTATATTTTAGTATGAAAGCAATATAGCTTCAGTTCTGCAAAGGAATTTTTCATTTTTACTTTATGATCATATGTTGTTGGGCCTTGAAAATGAAGAAGAATCTATCTATATGTTTAGAAACCACTTTGCCATGAAGTTCCTTACTGATACTTCGATGATTACAATTAGGCAGACATTTTTGTTTTATTTTATTTTTTCAACTGTACCATTTTAATTGTGGTAACAATGGTTTACAATAATATATATGATTTATGGGTATAGGTTCACACGTCTTCAAATGTAGTCACCATGCAAATGCCACCATCAAAATACCCATAATCCTCTACCATAGTTCATTGGGCCCTATACCCCCCTTTGCTCCTTACCTTCACTGTGCCCTTCTGGCAGCCTTAATTCTGCATTCATATTTCTAGGACTTAAGCAGATAATTTAGATGTAACTGAAATATGTGTTAAATATATACCATGCTGGAACACTAGAACACTCTTCTTTGAAGTAAAATGCTAAATAGATTCATATCAATGGTGCCTACACAGGTTCTTACTATTTTTATCAACTCTGTAGAAAATAAAATAACGGTGACCTGGGGAATTAAAATAGTACATATTCAACTGCTAATTATTGCACTTACTAACCCAGTGTTAATTCACACTGTAAGTTTTGCTCATACATTTTAAACAAAAGGAGCTCTACATTGAATGAGTTCATTTAAAGGATATTCCTAGAAGACAAAGAAATGTTGAGTATTTACTCTTCCATATAAATATCATGATTAATTTGTCACATTCTATTTAAAAACTCCCAATGGGTACTTTTACTGGGTACAAACTAAATTAAGGTCATCCTTACAGTGACTCTTCATTACCAAAGTATCCTCTCCTATAAATCCTCTGTAGCATTAAATTTTGACAGATATAGTATTTTTGCTTTCTTTTGAATTTGTTGTAAAATATATTGTCATTATTCTTATAGTATGAATTGTTATCAAAGAATGTAGACAAACTATTAAATCTGAGTGTGAAAACTATGTGCTTTTTCTTTGAAGAACTCTATTTTTTTGCCCATAATTTTACAAAATATTCATCTATGTATTATGACTATTGATTTTTCATCTTTAGCTTAATAGTGGTCAGAAGTTTAGAGATTAGCCTGCCCTATTAATTTATTATACAAGTTTAAAAAATGAGGCAAAATAACCTTTTTATTGTCATATAGAGAGCTGGTGGAGAGTCAAGACCAAAAAATAACTTTCAGGTTCTTATTTAAACTCCAAGTCATTTGCCTATTTGCCTCTTTCTTTCTTTTTTCCTTCTTCACTTGTGCTTTGTCACTCACTTGATTTGATTCAAAGTAACAAAAAGTAATGCCTTTCTTCAATCACCAAAAGCTGCTAATTTCTAAATCTCATGGTAATTGCTATTATTTCCCATGAACCCTAGATTGACCATATCAACTTATTAGGATTTCTCACTGCCATCCCTAAGTTAACCTTTTCAAAACTGAATTTTTAATATCTACCTCCCTACCATCTGCAATTCTTTGTCATCCTCAATGAGCAATGGTGGTCAGATCCAACATTTTGAAGTTATCTTTGATTCATCTCTTTATCTGAAACTCCCACTCCAATTCCTCACCAAATTTTATCACACTATTTTCAAAATGTATCTAGATATGATCATATTTTCCATCTCTTCCACTTGCTTCCAAGTCAAACTATCACTCACAACAATTTTCACTATAACTCCTATCTATTGGTTCCCTATCTTAATCTTTGACTGCTTACAGTTACTTGTCTCACCACAGCTAGAGTGCTTCTTTTATAAAGTAATAACATAAAATATTCTACTTCCTCTTCAATACTCCAATGACCCTCAGTCATGTATGACCCATCATCTACAGAGTGGTACATCTGTTCTTCACCCATTGCTTTCCCTACTCCAGGTTTTTTCTTTGCAATCACTTTCTCTTCATTCACTCGTGTTTCTATTTTCTTTCAGCAGTATAAGCATATTCTTACCTCAGGCTTTTGCACTAACTTCTCCATAAGCTGAAATTCTCTCTTCTACACATACTCAAATACAAGTAGCACAACCCAAGGACTTTTTTTGCTTCATAACTGCTGAAACCTCAGCACTGAAAAGTGTCTGACACTCAGCAGCTGCACAGTATAGAATTATTGAATGACTGCATGAGTTCCACTCGAAAAATATTTGGTAGTGTTGTGAAATATATTTTGTGGCATCATGTGGCTTTTGCAGGATGGGTTGAACTCCTAGATCTAAGATGACATCGCTCATGTTCTGAATTCTTGCATTAGAATAAAATTCAACCTCTCTACCCCTGTTAATCCCTCCAATAATATTTACTTCCTACCTCTCCCTCCCTCATCATTCTCTATTTGCACTGACTTGTTTCTGTTTCTTGTTAGATCAAGTTTTTCATCTTGGACAACTTTGTTGATTGTCTTCTGCAGGGAAATGTGTGTTCCTGAATCTTTGCCTGGGACTTCTCAGGCAAGGTTCACTTTGAAATCTCCCTTTTGGTGAAACCTTCCCCAGTCACTCAAGCTAAATTACTCCCTTTTTCTATGACTCTATCATACCATACCCCTCATGTCCTCAAAGCATATGAGTACCACTGCATCATAGAAGTTGATATTACTCAACATGTAGTAGGCATGCATAAGATATTTGGAGGAAGACTGAATGTCATTGCTCTAACTACTCAAGATCCTAACTTCTTTTCTGTCAAGGCAGCACAAGCCACATGGTGCTGAAAGTAATACATTTGTGAATCTATTTCCCAAAGTCTGTGAGAACCTCTGGGATAGATCCAATGTTTAATCCCTAGTCACTGATTCACCAACTCCCACAGCTCCTGAACCTAGAATACAGATGTTTGCTAAACTAAAACAAAACAGTAAATAGGCCATATGTGGCCTCTTCACCAAGTTTATTTTACTTGAATGATAAAGAATATGAATGACAGAAGGTAAACTGTTAAAAAGGAATAGTTATGAGATGGTCAAGGGAGATCATTTGAAGAAGGGTATACAGAAGAGCTAAAGCCTGAACAAAATAAGGGGCTAGAATTAGTTCTCATTGGAAGAAAAAACAGTGAGATCATCTTAGTGCTCACTTCTGAGCAATGCCAGGTTTTTAGTGCTATAAATTTGCATGTTTTTTCCTAGAGTAAAACATTATGCTACTGGTATACATTTAATCACTCTCATGAATACCCTTACACTAACAGTTCTAAACTTCTCCCATTCATTTTTTGGTCTCTAATCCCCTTCCCTTTTCCCTTGCAAATTATCATCCTATTTCCCACTTTGCCAAGAAAACTAAGATCATTAAAGATGAAAGCCCCTAGCCTTCAATCTTTTCTGCCAAAAAATAGTCTTGTTCCAACAAATCTTCTCATTCTCTTCTTACAAGAATAACTATTCACCTTCCCAAATGTTTGCCTTCACATTGAATTTGAATTCATTTCCTTTTTTTTAAAACAATTTTACATTTGATTATTTACAATATTCCATGATCATGCTTATCATTCCCTCTACCTCTTCCTTTTCTTTGTCCTTCAAATATAAATAGGTCTTCTCTACCTCAAAAACCAATGGTTGCCATTACTGATTCTCTCCAAGCTGCCATGTTTTCCTTCATGGTTAGGTAATTTCTATGCATCTCTATTTTTCACAACATAATCCCTCTATTATTACAGAGTTTTACTCATGCTTAAGTTTTCATCTCTGGTAACACTGGATCTCATACTACAAATGTGGGTACCACACAGCTTTCTGCATTTCAAATTCAGTGACCTCCATGCAGTGTTGACTTTGCCTGGATGTTATTTAGCATCAGTCCCTAAACTTCAAGCGTGTTGCAAGCACACCTACTTCTCTTCTGACTCCAACTCTGAATTATTTCTTCCTAAATATGGTTAACTTTCCAAAGGCTTCTGTTCTTTTCAAAAAGTTTTTTTCAGACAGTATGTCCACTTTTATGACTTCACTAAAACAATAGATCAAGTTTCAAATTGCTGAGGGCTTCCTAAAAGTCAGACAATGTTTGATCATCATTTATCAATATTTGAAAGATTTATAGAAATACAACAGTGAATTAGTTGAGTCACTGTTGATTAAAACATAAATATGGTTTTATAGGAATGCAAAGAGAATCAAATTCTTCTTTTTTTTTTTTTTTGAGGCTATTTCTTGCTATATTTGTCGTGGAATTGCAGGCTCATGTTGCCCGTGGTACCACGGACTCAAGCAATCCCCAGCCTCAGCTTCTCAAGTAGCTAGGATTACAGGCACGCACCACCATGCCCAGCTATTTTTTGAGACTAGTTCTCACTGTGTTGCCCTGGGCAGGACTCGAACCGTGGTCCCCAGACCCTGCCGCGATTCCATAAGCTGTCGCGCCAAGAAGCCAGTCTCAAATTCTTTTTAAAAAGCTAAATAAAAAAGTTTATTTAAAATAATAGATAATACAATTGTGTAATATATCTATATATACACACACATATTATACACACACACACACACACACACACTTTTTTTCCCCTAAGTTGTAGAGAAAAGTAAAAGGACATAAGATGACATCTAGTCAGGATCTTATATGAGTTGTCTGGGAAAAGTGATGTCTACACTCAAGTGGACCAAGTAGTTGTGGTATATATACATGATGGAATACTACTCAGTAATCAAAAATATAAATTCATGACATTTGCTGCAACACTCCTCTCAGCAATCAGATTAATCTTTCTAAAAGGCACGTCTTTCCATTCCCTGACTAAAAACACCCCCATGTATCTTATAACCTCCAAGATGGTACTTCTCAGCCCTCCAAGGACTGTTGACTCTCTAACCTCATAGCTTGCTACTCCACTATCCCCCACCTCACTCTAACTTCAGTCATTTGAACTGCTTCTATAGTTGACTGGTCATTTCACCAGCCGCACCTTTTGCTTTTGTTTTTTGCACCTATTGCTTTCCGTGCTTCTTTCTTCCCAGCTTTCTTCCCAGCTTCCCACCTTCACAGCCCAGTTTGCATGCAACTTTGTGCAGAAATATCCCCTTGGAGTCATTCTTTCAGACTCTACCCTTTTACTCGCCCACAAAACTGAGTAACATTTAGGTTACATAATCTCTACGAACCCAAAACAACCCCTATCATTGTGAATTTAATCAAGAGATCTCTGGATAGCAAAGACTGTGTCTTACATGTTATTGTTTCCTTATAGAGACTGGAATATGGTACATGCTCAATAAATGTCCTCTAAGTAACTATTCAAACTCACTTAATAGACACACATGGGTGCTTATTGATGAGGACATTGATTGTCTATATTATATTTTGATCAAAATTTATTATTAAGCTAAACAGGATTGCTCTCTTATAATCAAGCATGGCACTTAAAGTATAACCTAGACCCTCATCTCTGTCTACAAGGAGGCTGCAAACAAGTGGAATCAGGAAGAGGCAAACCCTTTCCAAGTACCAGAAAATCATAGCCCAGCTCTGGTCATACTCTGCTCAACTTTTTTAAAAAGTCAGTACATTGACATCTCATTTTAATTTACATATGTAATTTACATAATAAACAGGAAAATAAGGAAGCTGGGTATTTCAAGTGTAATCAAATTACATTGTTTAGCAAACAGAGAAAATAATGCTTACTGGTGCCATAAGATAACACAGATTTCTCAGTAAGTTAATCATTGGATGAATCAGTTCCCTATTCCTGTCAATGCGTCTGCTGTGACTCATTCTGGTGGACTAATTTTTAATTGAAAATTATAATCTCAGAAGATGTTTGCTTAAAAAGAATATAGCAACAGCCTTCATAGGGGCATGAAAATAAATAGTATTAGTATCCAAAACTTAAAATACTTTCTATTCATACAACATATATTTATTTCTTTTCCAGTTATTTTTTTCCCAGCTATTACCCTTCCCTATGCCCTTGATTACAGTTACTTGATTATCTCATGATCGCCTTCTCTTCTGGGTTTAGACTTCTTTCTCTCTCTTTTCTCTCTCTGTCTCTGTCTCCCTCTTTTTCTCTTTCCCCCCCCAAAAAAAAATTCAGTATGTAAGCAGACTACTATACTTATCACTCCAAATAGCATCAATCTGCCATCCAAGAAGCAGACACCTAGATGGACTGGGAGCAAAAAGTTCATTGACAAAGAAGGTGTATGAAAGTCAAAGGGAAGCAGAATTAAACAGGAAGAAATAGGTGGAGTCATTTGACATTATCTAACTTGTATCAAAGCCCTGACTGAAAGCAGGCAACTATTCCTTCAGAATTCAGATTCTTAACCACTCGCTGTATACTGTTTGTGACTTCTACATGATAGATTATGTGTTTGATTCAAATCAAAGCCTTATAACATCATTTATATGGCCCAAGCATTCCATTAAGTTCCTTATTATGTGAATTAGCTATTTGTGATGTAAGTATTACTTTCTTTTATTTATTAGAAACCTAGGTATCAATATTTTAAATAGTAATTCAGCAAATAAGTAGCACAATCATAATTCACACCTCAAAATTGTGATCTCAGTCCTGATGCCACAATCCTTTATACTAATATTGACTGTGTGTGAGGATAGAGTTGCATTCATCTTTGTAATCATATAATCTAGCAAATTATAGGCACTGAATAAGAATTTGCTAGACAAATTAATGAATAGATGAGTAAATGAATCAATGAATGAAATGCTTTTCCAGAATTTCTGTCTACAACTATAGAACTATGGTCATTTTTTTTTTTTAAGATGTGTTGTTGAGATCTTATTGTTCCCAGTGTTTCTGTTTTCTTTTTTTAAACTATTAAGCTATAATCTTTATACCATGAATAAAATTTTTCTAGTAGTCAATATATGAAGC
Source organism: Uropsilus gracilis (assembly GCA_004024945.1). NCBI lineage: Eukaryota > Metazoa > Chordata > Mammalia > Eulipotyphla > Talpidae > Uropsilus > Uropsilus gracilis. The sequence continues at coordinate 244,884 of PVHY01000230.1, forward strand.
ACACATACTACAAGAGGCCCACAAACCTTAAAGATGCTGACTTCGTGTAAAACAGTCAATAAATTGATGATTCTCAAACTCCCATATGCACTGGAAAATGCAGCTCTACAGGCCCATAAACCACAGTCTTCTTCAGAGAGTGATTTAATAAAGAGTCTAGAAATCTACACTTTGTAACCACCTCTAAAATATAGACCATATTTTGAAAAACTTCATGGACATTAGAATTGCCATCAGTTAATCAACCTCAGTGTCACCATATGAGCACTCCCAAAAAGAAGAAAAACAGCTTTCCCAAAGAGTAAGATCAATACAAAAATAAATTTTTCTGTTCATTATTTCTATAGTGATTTTTAGAACTGTATGATAAGACCTGATTTTTATCTTAGTAGGCAGAACATTTCATATCAACATTTCATGACTTTTGGAGAAAGTACTAGTGATTCATGTTGCATACTCATTGTAAATATTCATATTGCATATTCATTATAAATATCCCAGCAGTGTTGATGCCATTAGCATAAGCAATTGAAATTAAGATACCTTCAATAATAGGAACTCTTCTTCTTCTACCTGAAGAAAACAAAAGTACTAACTGGAGAGGAAATTTTCACTTCCATGTTCATTGCAGCACTATTCATGATACGAAAACTTAAGAAACAACCTAAGTGCCCAAATACAGATGAGTGGATCAATAACATATGGTGTATACACACAATGGAATATTACTCAGTTACAAAAAAGATAAACTCTTGTCATTTATGGCAACCTGAATGGAGCTGGAGGGGATTATGATAAGAAAAACATTAGAAAGAGAAAGACAAATGTCAGGTGGTGCCACTTATATGTAAAATGTAGAGAAAAAACAAAAAGTCAGATAAAGTCAAACTCAGAACTAAACATTAGAAAGCTAGCCAGGCACAGTGGAACATGTAAGCTTCAGCTTATGAAGTAGCTGGGGCTAGGGATCATGGTTCAACTCCTACTCAGAGCAACACACAAGACCTAGTCCCAAAAAATAGCTGGGCGTGGTGGTGCACGCCTGTAATCCCAGCTACCTGGGAAGCTGAGGCTGGGGATTGCTTGAGTCTGTGGTAGCCTGGGCAACATGAGCCTGTGGTTCTGCAGGCAAAATTAGTAAGACCTAGTCTCGAAAATAAATCAATCAATAAATCAATCAATAAATCAATCAATAAACCAATCAATAAACAAACAATCACTAGAAAGCTGAGTATAGAATTGAGGCATTCAGAGGTGAAGGAGGAGTGGTGAAAATAAGATGAGGGAGCACTATGATCTGTGGTGGTGGACTGTTGGTGTCTTGATGCAATGTGGATGTGGTAACAACACCTGAGGGAAGACATCCTTTATTTCTAATACACAATTAGAACCAATGTCACCTCAGTTTAAAGTAAAAAATACTCTTCTGTTTAATATCACTAAGAAAAAACAAACAAAATGGAGAAATGACTGTAAGATAATAAGGAGATGCACCCTTGTATAAGCTTAAAGAAGAAATTAAGATGAGGGAATATGGCAGTGGGAAATGGAAGGCATGTTGGTGGGAAAAAAATATGGGGAATACAGCAATTTAAGAAAAAAAAAGTAAAATAAATTTAAAAGGTAAAAATAAAAAACTATTAAAAAAGAGAAATTAAAGACAGAAACTTAGTCTGTATTCCTCCAAAAGTGATTTTTGAACCAGAACTTGAATCAGGTAGTTAATTGGGAGATGGTCCCAGGAAGCATAAGCAAGGATGTGGTGAAACAAGAGAGAAAAGAATTTGTGGGTGAAGCACAGGTGATAAGTAGATTATCACTGAGAACAGTTGGGCACAATCCCTCTGAGAATTCTTTGAGAAACTACAGAACCTACCTCAGAAATGCTGCATTGAGAAATTCTGAAAAAGAATGGGGAAGCTGGGGTATTTTCCAAAAACCACCTTTCCTCACTAGTTGAGAGGGGCCTCTGGGTTGTGGAGCCTCAACACTTCAGTAAAGAGCATTTCCTAAGCAAATGATTCTCACCCTTCTGCACACACCCCCTGGGTTTCCCTGAGTCAGGCTGAACAAGCTACCCTGGCTCTGCTGGTTGAAAGGAGATTCAGGATTTGGAGAAGGAAAACTTCCAAGGAGTCAAGTGTGATAGACTCGATTCTCCTTATCAAGAAGGTTCATTGATACCCACTGCAGCTGCAAGGAATCTCAGAGGTGGGCCCAGGAGTCCTGTAGGTTTGTCCGATGATTCATACACTAGCATGGTCCACAGACTCCTCAGGTAGTAGATTTAATAAAGTGATCTTGGTTGAGTAATGCTGTCCATGACTAATAACCAGGTGTAAGTCATCTCCGCCTGAACTTGGATTTGATCTAGGTTAGTAGCCGTTGTAGGTCCATTGATTGTTTGGTTCATCTCAACTTCCTTATTTTTAAAATACAGTAAAAACCTATACTCCAGTCAATGAAATACAGTAGTAACAATTTAGCTATATAATAGGTAGTATTTTCTATGTAACAAAATGCTAAGATACACTTTAATTTGCTTTTTTTTTTGGGGGGGGGGTTATTTTATTTTTGCCTCCAAGCATCATGTACTCTTGCACACATACCGTGCAGACACCTAATATATGTCTTTTATTTCATTAGGGAGGAAACTTACTGGTATAAATTTACAACTGTACATATAAGTAGTAGTCTATTGAAGTCTGCCAAATGGCCACCAGATTAAAAGCAACAGAACCAGAAAGCTGAAATCTAAAGTTACCATATGTTTAAAGTAATCCACAGGCCGAGGAGATTATTGCTGCTTCTAGCCACATTATTTTGAACTTCAAACAGAAACTACAACAAATATATCTATCTAATTCTGTAAAAATAAAACATTAAATGCTGTTACTTTCCCCAAGTTTAAAAAGTTTTTTTCTTTGGGCTTTTATTTGACAATCACATACAGACTAGTCTATACTCTCTTTTGGAAGAGCATTGTATCCTAAGATCAATAAATCAAAATTGGATCACCTCTCCTCAAAGGTGAATTGTTATCTTGCTGAAGAGGTTATGTGACAGGATCTCTAGGTTGGTAAAATACATGAACCAAAAAAAAAAAAAAAGGATTAAGATTTTTTTGCCTGAAAGGAAAATTCAGGATGTTATTTTTTCTTTTATGGAAGAGTTTCTTGAATTGTCTCCTAGAACAAGAGATTAAATGTCAAGAGATAAAGCAGGAGTGAGACCCATTATTTAAAGCTGTCAGACCCCATTCTCTCATTGGAGGTGCTGTTTCCACACAGAGAATGAAGTCAGCTTGACAAATACAGGAGTATCTGTGACAGTTTGAGAGAAGAGGCAAAAAGCAGCCAAACAAAAGGCTGGGAATTCTTTGGTTGTCAAAATTCTGGAACAAACAAAAGATTCATGACTATGAAAAAGATCAAGATGCCTGGAGACATCAGTGGTTAAGATAAAAGCAAAATCCAGCCATCATAAGTTAATCAGTTTGTGAAGCAACAAGTCAGTTAAGATACTTAGCACCCAGGGGTTCCAGAAACCTACTCAGCACCCCTCTGACGTCAGCCCTGAGAGGCTGGTGCTGCAGCCAGAATCCAAGTAAGATTCTTGAGCCTTGGGATGACATTGCTGATTGAACTTCCCCCATCCCCCCCCAAAAAAAGAATGATTATCTAATGCCCAAGGAAACCATGTGTGACCCTATTTTGATAATCTCTTCCCTGGTTTTCACATCAAACCATCTTGCACATCTAGTAATAAGACTTTCAGAGTGACATATTCCTGGTTTCCCAGATTGATGAGCTCTTCTTGATAAGAAGACTAAAATCACCAAGGTTTGACCCTAATCTCTGACAGGGGGAATTGGTCCATGTTTCAGAGCACCAAGTGTGAGCTCCATTTCTACCATAATTGTTGTCACTACCAACAGGGAAGTCCCTGGCATTCCACAGGGATAACTCTTGATTGTGAATCAGTGCTCCATTCCCTCCTACAGTCATCTTAGAGATGGAAAGCATTCAAGTCCACATCTTTCAATTAGGTTAAAAGTGATCAAGCAGATCAGAGAATTCTGTGCCACTTTTCAAATTCCAGTACCATCTCACCTGCCTGCAGAGGGCTCTCTCATTACTGTCACTAGCACTAGATGAGCAGTGGAAATAATTTGGAATGTAGAACATCTTTTAGTCACAACATCCCTATGTGGCTTGGGGCAGCCTTGCCACTTCTCTGAGATCAAATATGTACCTTTGTGCAGGGGTCTAGCTGAACACAGATATGATCAAGCATCGTACATATTTCTTGAGAAAAGTTCATCTTATTCAGACAACAAAAGACAGAATAGATTTGAAGTCTAAAAGAGAAAGTCCCCAGACAGAGTGACCTGGCAAACATAATGATTAACTTCTTCTAGGTAACATAAGTTCTCTTTAGTAAAAATCTTCTGACAAAATAATGGTAATTTTACATATTTAGAAAATGTGACCTAGACCATCTTTTAGGTATGTGTGTGTGTGTATGTGTGTGTGTGTGTGTGTGTGTGTGTGTGTGTTCTGGTAATTATAAACTCTCAGAAACATAAAAATGGTTCCTTCTAGAGATGCTCAATGTCCAATAGCCATGTAGCTGTGCTATGTTATTTGTAAAGAAAAACTGAATGGCAAATGTGCTATAGTTTAACACAAAATGTTAAAAAAAAAAAAAACTTCTAAGCCAATCATTTTCCTTTGAAACTCAAAGAAGTGGTGTTGAGGGACTAAAACCATAAATGGAATTATTTTAGGAAAACTGAACATGCTTACGTACAGCTCAGAGCCTTCTGGGAACCCTCCTATTGTATTTCTAAAAATCTGCTAATCACTTCTTAGTGCAGCTTATTCCTGGTGTAAATTTCTAGCACTTTGGGCATAAATTAGATTTTAATATTGGTGATTTTATTAAATGTTTAAAGTAAAATTGTACAATTTGGAAAAATGTAACATACAAAGAATGCAAAATCAAGTGGAAATAATTAAGGGATCGCTAATTAAGAATGTATTGGATTATATTATTCTTTGATTAAAGAGCTATACACATAATCATGCAGGATTTTAATCCAAACAGTCAGAAGTATTTTCTTTCCAGCACTTTAAGTATATCATGAAGTTTCTGAGAAACCAGCTTTGGATATTTCCAGCAATGTTTCTTCCTTGTGAAAGACTCCACATAAAGAACCATTGAAAAATCTGAAGGTGCCCCACTGTGGCTCCTTACATAGTTAAAACCCTATTAGAGTGAAAAAAATCAAGAGATTTCTCTGGAAAAAAACACGTATCTCTGTGTTCACTTGGAACCTGCTGTGTACAGATTTATCTGGTTGCTGTAGAAAAACAAAAGCCACAAAGGGTGTATGATGGTGTAGGGGGCAGTTTGAGAGAGCCCCAGTTTGTATTGTTCCTGCTGGAAGACCCTGATCTGAGACCAACCCTAACAGCCCCTCCTGAGAAGGGTTTCCTTGTTTGCTTCATTCCTGCTGGGCCCTAGAGCAGGAAACTGGGGAGAGGGTAATGCATAATGAGCCTGAATGAGAGTTAGTTGCTTAATTGGAGCCTGGTAAAGGGAATGAAAAAGTTAGATGTATTGAATGTGATCAAAATCCAGCTAAGTCAAACGTGAAATGTCTTCAGTGGTGCAGCAATGTCCAAAGGAGAGGAAACTGCTTTCCAGATTTCTGTGAAGGCAGCACAACCAGCAAAAGAAAATGGACTAAGAGAAAAACAGCCATAATAGGGTAATCCAGTTGAGCCGGCTAGAGTTTTACAGGAAATATTCTCCTGTAAGAGACAGTCTTTTTATTCGAATGGTCAACATGGGTGCAAAACATTTGAAATAGATTCATCCACCTAGATCCCACTTGTGTGGATTGTTTTTTCTCAAAGATTTTTCTTTTGCCCCCTCACAGAAAAGAGATGTCACTCTCTCCTCCATGTCTCACAGTTCTTGGTGCATAGCACAGCCCTTATCCCTAGGTTTGTGGATAATTAAAACAAATTCTTCTTCCCCCCCTTCCTTCCCCTTTCTCCCCCTCCTCCCCCATCCCCATCAGACTCTAGGAAGGCAACAGTATGTCTCATTCATCTTGTATCCCAGACCATCGATGATAAACACTGAAATTCTTAGTGGACTTTTTTGCTTTTTTTGTTTTTGATTTTTGCTTTTCTTCCTAAATGTTGGTTATCTCTAGAGTCATTATTCTAACAATAACCGATACCGACTTTCCAAGCTAATATCACAGTGACTGCATGGAGGCATATCATCTTAAACATAAAAAAGAATTTATGTCTATCAGTATCTTATACTTACACCTCCCACCTCCACCAATAAATAACACCACTACCTTTCATTTCCTGCTAAAGGTACCGTTTGACTTTGTTTAAGGTGAATCATGCTCAATACATGAAGTGGTGTATTACCATGGGAAGGGTGATTTGTGGAAACCTGCAAATTTCCCACCAAGTAAGGTGGAAAATATTTCCATCTACATATGATTCCATTGTTTTAACTGTTCATCTTTGGCTTTTGAAGAGAGAGCCAAAAGTTTGTCCAAATGATAAAGAGGAAGGCTGCTCAACAAACAGTATTAAGGTTCACGTTGCTTGGGTGAAAATAGATTAAGTGAATAAATTAGTTTATCTTTTGTAACTTTATCTCAAAGAATCATGAACTAAATGTAAATCAAGTGTATCATTCTACTCAAATCTCTTTAAGAAATATCATAGACTAAGTGGCTTAAACAGCAAAAAATTATTTTCTCACAGGTCTGCAGAATAGGACTCCAAGTTAAAGGTGATGTCCAAGTTAGTCTTTGGTGAGATCTGCATTTCCAGTCTGTACTTGAGTTTCTTCTCACTGTATCCTCAGGTGGCAGAGGGTGACAAAGATAGCCCTTTCTTTCTCTTCCGATAAAGTTGTAGTCTACCAGATTACAACCTCATTTAACCTTAATTACCTCTATAAAGGCCTCTCTTCAAATATAGTCATATTGGGGGTTGCAGCATCAACATACAAATTTGAGGGGGACACAAATCTTCATTCCATAACATCAAATCTGATAAGAACCATCATCTCATAAATATTCATGAAACCAGCTGCTGGCAAAGGCAAGGTGTGCAACACCCGTGGGGAATACCTGGTTGCACAAATCAAAGGCATCTGTGCATCTGGTTTTGGCTTTAAATATGATGTGTGAACTCGGATTTCAAACCTCACTTTCCCTAATCAAGCGCACAAGCATCAACAATGAAGGCAGTAATCAAAAAAAAAAAAAAAAAAGAACCGGTTTATAGTAGTTCACTCCTGCATGTACACACACACACACACACACACACACGGAAAAGCATGACAACACAAGAGCATGACATCAGTCATGAGCATCTTTAATTCTTCTTCTCCCCAAAGGTACAGAAAAATTTGCTGTAATTCTCCACTTCGCTGTTTCCTGCTGGGAGGAAAATGGAAAAAGAAAGACAAACCAGTAGCAATTGCCTAGAACTAATTACCTACAGCATAAAACCAAAAAACAAAACAAGAAAAAAGCACACATTTCACCAAAGTAAAAATAAGTAAAGATTTTACTGTAAGCAGGACACAGGTAGGAAGTACTCAAAAACCCCAGGTGAAACCTGTTTGAAGAAGGAGCTCCTACCTTCCTGGGGAGTCTGAATAGGGTTTGCAGAGGGTGGGTCCATGGTCTTCTGTTTTGGTAGGCTGAGAGAGAAAGAGCATAGCGATTCTTCCAGGCTGAATTTCTTTCTTGTAAAACAATTTTCAGTCTCGTACTGAACTGAAAATTCACCTTTAACTCCAAAGTTAGCCCCTCACACAGAAACAACCCACAGAGTGGCATGAACTTGAGCTGCACATGAGAAGCACTTGTGAGAAGTAAGATAACTAATGTAGTAGATGCTCTGACCCCTTTACTCCTCCCAGCAAATATTCCCACAAGAAAACACTACTACTAAATACCTCCTAGAGAAATAGAGGGTCACAGATGCCAGAAAGGAATTATGCTAGTGTGAACCTACCTCTTGCCTTATCCAACACAAGGAAACAGCCTTTAAAAAAAGGATACAAATCCCTACAATAACTTCAGAAGAACTTAGAACATTGAATATAAAATGATAAAAAATATAAGAACTCAGGAGATAAACTTTCAAGGACGCTAAATGAATCCATTAAGAACAGCGAAGATTAAGTTTCTATCAAAGAAAAAAAGCTTGAGGATATCACAGTGAAAACAACACGGAAATTCTGAAACAATAAGAGAAAAGTTTATGTACAGAGAAAAGGATGAGTATGGAATAGTTGGAAGCCATGAAAAAGAAGAAAATATGTAGAAGGAAAAATTCCATAAAATAAAGGGAAAATTGAATCAATGATTTAATGGATAAATCATGTTCCACAATGTCACTCAGAAATCTCAAGTCAAAAATGAATTTAAATAACTTTGCAACTTTCTTGCCACATATATATCCCTTAAATAATATCTAGGACTTAGAAGAAAGCATGGTCAAATTTATTTAGTATCTTAAAGAAAATCAAGGCAGTTGACAATCTAAGAGAAAATATTTACAACACATTTGATAGGTTATTTTCTTTTTTTTTTTTTTTTGAGAAGGCTAATTTTCTTAATTTATGATGAATATCTAAAAGTCCATAAGGAAACCTGTGAACAATCAAATAAGAATGTGGTAAAATACAGAAACAAATGATATGGGAGAGGGAGGGAGAATCCAGAGTACAGTACGTGCCAACAAAAAAAAAGCAAAACGTTCGAATACAGGAATGTGCACCTGACTTACTTTAAGTGACTATGGGTAAAGAATTTAAACTTTAGCCTTTGACAAAAATAAATAAATAAATAAATAAATAAATAAATAAATAAATAAATAAATAAATAAATAAATAAATAAATAAATGAATAAATAAATAAATAAATAAATAAATAATCCATTCCTGGCACTAATTAATTAAAAGAGTCTATTATCAATCCAAAGCTTAAAGTTGAAGATAGGCACATATTAATGCAGTTTATAACTGAAAAATACATTTGGGGAGGATTTAGAAATTGAAAACAGTGTAGCTCCAAAAACAGAAAGAGAAATGCATGGCATTTTTCAAACAAATAAGATGATAAAAAATATAAGAACTTGTTCTTTAGCTAGACTCCAAAAAAAAAAAAAAAGGCAATTTATGGACAAAAAGTAGTAATGAACACACTACTAAAAAGTAATAGTGTTTTTTCCTCTGAGATTAATCCTGTTAAGGCAGACCTCTAGTTCATTCAATTTATTTCATTCATTTCATACAAGCACATACTCAATATATATGCTGATTGAATGAATGAATGAATGAATGAATGAATGAATGAATGAAATCAGCCATGAAAACTATAATAAATTCTTGAATAGTGTAAAGTGATTCAACTTAATTTGTGTGCTTGAGTGAGTTTAAGAGATATCAAAAAGTGGACTAAACTTTCAGCTAATAAATAATACTCAAGCACTAGTTTCAGTTCATTATTAATCATCAAATCTTATAAAGGGAGATAGCTTTATCTCCAACTACAATTAGCAAAACTGAGAGTCTAAATGAAAATGGGACTCAAGATCACACAAATACAAATTCCAGGGCTGGGAACTGAACCTATCTCTGCCTAACCCCAAAATTAAAAATGGAGTCAGTCACAATCCTGAGTCACAAATCAATACAATATGGCATTCAAACAAAAGATTAATAAAAATGTCTACACAGTTCATGGTAGGACGTGAAGATGAAAATTAAAATTTCAGTCATGGAAAGTATTCACCAATACCCAAGGATGGGATCCTCTTCACTTTGGGTGAATTTTCACAACAGTGGGTGTCTAATTATCTCTTTACCCTTATGTATTATCACAAAACAATATAATATATACAGATATAAAAAAATGGATGCTGTTCCTCAAGTAGCTGTGTTACTAGGTGATCCCATGACTTTACCAAGCACTGGTATTTTCTTTCTAAGGTTAAATATATTTAGTATATACCTGTTGTATTGACACCATTGAAAGAGTGACTCTAAAATAATTTCAAATAGTGCAAATAGTTTTAGTGACTTGACAGTAAAGAGCAATTTGGGGGAAGTATCACTGCAACACAGTGTACATCAAAGACTTGGACACCCTTTAAATCCTGCATTTCCATTGACATTCTGTTCTTCCTTAATAAATTGTTCTTTGAGCCACTTTCACTTAGTTGCACTTGAATTTTACACCTATACAGGAATTTGGCAGTCTAGGGTTAAAATAAAGTCTAATTGAATTCATTTTCCCCTAAGAAATAGTAGCTTAGACTATAAATTCATGTTTGTGAAAGCGGAATAATAGCCTCCTTCTGAGAGCTTGGATATTAAATGTATGTGACAAATGTCTAAACTCTAAGGCCATTTTTTCTATCTTAATACCATTAACAAGTGAGCAGAGTTAGCTTGCTAACAGACATCTTATCTATGAGCATTCATTCAGTGCTTCTCAAAATTTCATAAATGCACCTTTTCCCATTCTGTAGATGATGTCAGGTGATGAAGAAATTAGCATATTTATTGCAATGTGTTAAAAAATTAGACACGAACCAAGCTTATGATTTTATAGTTAAAATTACTGTGGGAGAAAATTAAGAAACACTGTTAAGACAGATTCAATTAGAATATTTTATTAAATATGTTAGTTGTCACCATGATAATGTTGCGTAACAAACCATCTTCAGTATCAGGGGTTTAGAACAACAGTCATCAATTCATTTATTCACAGATAAGAGGACCAAATAGTCTAACCTGACTCAAGACACATACCAGGTTGTCAATTGAACCCAGATCTTCTCTTGGATCAGCTGTTCCCTAAACCATGTTCTTCTAGGGGTAAAAAGATGGGGCACAAGAGGGTACTCCCTGCTCCCCAATTGTATAAATGCATTTTAAACATCTGTTTGATTCACTTATGCTTCTATTTGTTGACAGCAGGAAATTTCATGACCAAATTTAGCACCAAGGGAGGGTCAAGCAGATTCCCATGGAGTAAAAGACAGGGTGTAAAGATCTCTAAACAACTACTTAATCCATTACATGAATAGTAAACTTGAAATACAGATATGGCAAAACTTGTCAAGACATATAGAGAATGTGTGCTTTGTGTTGACACCATTTTAAATAAATCCAAACAAGCCTTCTTTCTATAGCTGTTCTGACATGTAGGCGGCTATATTTCTCTGAGAAATGATAATTTGTAGTTGTTTGTTACATGAAGTTTAATGTCAATATAAATCTCAAAAGAACAACTTGGAGGAAATTCTAACATCTCTCCATTTTATATACTTAAAATTCTTGTTAACTGCATTCTACATGAATCTCAGTATCTTTGTGATGAGACCTGCCTCATTTATCATTTTTTATGTAATGCAACTGACCTCCAAAAGGTTACTACAATCAAGGATTTGAAGAGGACAGTTGCAGCTGGTAATTGAAAATGGAAATGGTACTGAATGTCCCAGATTCATTCTATTTCAGCATCTTTTATCCCCTGTTAGGTGTCCTGAAATGTACCTGTTTGTGTTCCAAACAGCAGCAATCAAAATGGGGGAGCAACAGAATATCTGGAATAAATAGGCTGTACAGGCAATTTTTGTTTGGATCAGATTCTTTTGTCTGAAACAAATGAACTCACTTCTCTGAGACACTCAGTTGAATTTCCCAGCAGGAGAGAACCACTTGGATAATACTAGCTTCACGTGTATGTTAGAGTAACAACTGTCTGTCGTTCCCCTCCTCTTTCGAGTGTAGTACATGCACACATTCACATCCATGCATACACCTATCACAAATGCACACACAGATCACAGTTACTTTCACGTTGTTCACAAAGGGCCTGGGAACCCATCACTTGGTTTTATTTTATATTTGTATTATCCTTTTTCTGACCTCTCATCTACTCTCATATTACCAATGTTAATTATATGTTGACAGTCCCCAAATACCCAAATAATTGTGTGTAATTCACAACATTCTTCTTCAGCACTAAATACAAAAAAAACTGTTATGCATCTCCACTAAAAGTGTACTTCAGACCTTAAATCTGAAATTAACTTTTTTTTTTAACCTTCCCCAACTCTGCTTGTTTTTTGCTTTCAAGTATTGGCCTCCAGGTGCAAAGTCCAATCACCTTTGAGTGGTGTACTTTTTTTTCCTCAATAAAAGCTCTACTTGGTCTATTGAATTCAAGATCTTTACCTGGTCTCTCATCAATATCCCATACTTCTTCCATCATCCCCATAACTTCCTGTCTACATTAGATTGTATGATCTCTTTTTATTTATGATGAATGCTTTGAAAGATTGTGTTCTTTGTAAAAAATAGATTATTGGGGTAAAACTGACATGTAGTCACTTATTAGTTTGAGGTATTAAGAATAATGATTCTTTTTATTTGTGTAAGGTATTTGTATTTAGTATTTGTATTTGTATATATTAGGAAATAATCCTCATAATAAGTTTAGCTAACATCTATCTTCATAGGTAGTTACATATTTTTTCTTAAGATAGAAACTTTTAAGACCTAGCTTCTTAGCAAATTTCAGAGTTATTCTATACAATACATTATTATTAACCATGGTCAATAATTCCTTGAGTTATATTTCTTGATTGTCAGTTTCAATAAATCATTATCAAGAGTGCAATTTCTATCTTTGAAGATATCATCCTTCAAAAAGATTGTAAACTGGATATTTGCTATCCTTAATTCACCCTCACCAACACACGCACCAAACTTAGCTTGCTTTGGTTGCAATAAATACTCATGTAATGAAAATCTCCTGTTTTAGGAAAGTATAGAAATAGTAAATATTTTGTAATTATTTTCTGCATCATTATTTCTAGTTGCAAATATTCTGGCTTTTTTAAGTCATGAAAGCATAATAGATATTTACCTAAAATATAAGAGATTTTTGTCCTATTGATTTTTTTGGAAAATACCTCACAATAAGTAAATTGATCCCATTACTAATACATTTAAGCATTTTATTCTTCTTCAGTCACAGTTACTAGATGAGCAAATAGAGGACAATCACAATGGGAATCCTCTAAAGACTGGATTCTCAGCAATCCAAAATGGTAGCATTTGCGAAGGTCTCCTAGGGAAGCAACTAAGTCATTCATTTGTGTTTATACCAAAACTCTTATGCCAAGAAAATGAATTTCCCATTTTTCAGGTTGCCTAAGCCTGAAATAGTTTGCCTTTCTTTTTCCTCTCCTCCGAGGTTAAGCACTGTAAGCACGCATACACACATAAGCAAGCAAACATACTAATTTCTCTAAATTTAAATGGTAGGTTATTCTGATTAAACCAACTTTCCCTGCTTTCATGCTACCAGATTTCTAATTTGAGAAACTGTGTATATATATGTGATTATCTCAGAAATTAAAGAGAATTTGGAATACGACAGCACTAGAGTATTCAAGCTATTTAACCCACTATTTACTCTTTTAACCTTCCCTGCAAAAGAAGTTGAATCCCAGGAGTTTTTTAAATTTAAGAGAGCAGTGAAGGGTGACAGAACAATTGGCAGTCAGGCTTTTATAATTCTTTATTAATCAAGGACTATCTTCTTTAACTCTTTCAGCTCAAGGTGAGGACACACCTAAAGTTCCTGTGCAAAGTGAAAGCTCTGGCAACACAGAAGACACAGAAAATTCTACAAGTCCTGACAGTAAGATTCTGAGCCATTTGAGCTCATGCAAACTACAAATTTAACAGATTTTCTGTATGTAATTTAAGATTAAGGGCGCTATCTAGTCTATGAAACAACATATTAAGTTAGAACAAGGTAAAGTTCAAAAACCATTTTCTACTAAGACTAAGAAAATTGCTAGCCTTTAAAAACACAACTGACACTAGTTATTTAAAATATCATTGCTTCAAGTTAATCATATCTTGCAAAACTAAGGTCACAGTGGATAATTCCAAGGCTAAACTGGACTGAAGTCTAGCTGGCAAAATTTCCAGAAATAACATTCACTTCTCAAAATACATGCCTGCTAACCTTCTCCTTGCTCCAGTCAAGCATTTAAGGAAGCTCTGGTTTGAATTTGAGCTAAGTTTGTCCTTCATCACATCACCTTATTTTTGTGTCACATGGTTGGCTTCGCCAAGGACATAGTGAATTTTTAAGAGTAAGTACCTTAGAAATAAGTTTATAAGACCTTTCTTTATTCACATCTCATTTTGAAGACATCTAAAGATTCTAAGCTTCAGGAATATAAATATCCCCTTGATCCTGCATAACAATGTTAAAAACTCTTTGAAATAACATTGCTTGCATTCAAAAAACAATAATATAATATTTGAGCACATATGATGTAATAAATATTTTACTCCACTGATCACAGCTAATGACCCTAGGAATATGTCAGACACTGGTGTAAATTGACTAGCAGTTTTAAAGAGTTTCCTATGTCAGATATTCTGCCCTCTTATAGGCTTGTCATCATCAGAATTACCTTCTTTAACTATAAGCCTTTCTGTACAGTCTGTTTTATTTTTTCTCAGGAGAAGGTCTTAAGAATAGTATTTTGAAAACCTCCATCCATTAAAAGCTACCACATGTTATTCATATTGCTGCCCCAGCCTGGTCTGACAATGTAGACAGAGTTCTTAAACTATTTCTTCAGCATTTCTGATGAATTCTAGGCCCACATGATGATCCTTGAAAAAAAAATGTGAAAAGTGTAAGTTTAAGTACTCATTTGGAGATTCGCTATATGTATTATAGATTCTCAGAAATCTCAGCAATAATTTATTAAACTGGTTTAGTGTTGCTTTTTCCAAACTTATTAGATCATGAAGTACCTTTTATAGTAACATTTATGAATACATTTTAGAACTTATAACACTTAGAGAAAGAAACAGAATAGAGGAAGAAACTAAAGAATAAAAACATTTATTCTTCATAAGAATAAATAAAACATTTTTATTTTTTATCTTTCCCATTCCTACATTGTTTTGTGTAAACGCTTAGCAACTATGCAGATCAGGATGGAAAGTGAGACATTTTATCTTCATATAGGTAGAGTTGCTGTTTCTGATCACTTTACAGCAGGAAGTTAGAAGGTACTTTCAGATCCTTGGAAACTCAGGGTAGCTTGCTGGTGAGAACAAAGCAGTCTACTTTTTAAAACTTCCTCTTTGAGAGAGAGTTGGGTGGGGTGCCACGCAAAGCCATTCCCATCCTTCAAGTCTCTTCAGAGTGTGAAAACCATTACCTACCATTATATTTACTTTTGTCAAGTTTTCATGTTCAAGGAAAACATTTTTGAGTAGCAGGTTTTGTGCAAATAAATGATTTCCCAAAAAATAAAAGGTTATTTTTTCAGAGCTTACTCTGGTGTCAGTTATTGTCACTGGTGTTTGACCAACTCAAAAATCAGACAGAACATGTAAACATTTCATATTAACAGAAGATAATACTCCAAGCTTCTCACGATGGTGGCTTGTTGACATGGAGAAGCTAGACATGAGTTAACTAGAAAGGACTGATTTGTCTAAAATGGATTTATTTGTCTTCTCCTGGTGGGTCCTTCTTGGAAGCATGAGGAAATATAAGTCAGCTGGCAGTAATGATCAATACCCAGATATTCTGAACTGTTTGCTGCTTAGATTGTATTTTCAGTTGCCCAGATTGGTTTCTACAGAGGTGTTAAGTCAGAGTTCTATTGTTCCATATGATCTGGCCATTGTCCATTCCCATATTAGTTCTTTCAACTGACAATATGGGCTTTGATGCCTTAAAAACATCAACCTAATTAAACCCACTGACCCTTGAAAATTTCCAGAGTAATAGCTATGCTTGCTCTGGGCTACTTCTGGACAATGGAAGTTATTATGATTCTATTTTTAATACAAATGCTCACATAAAACAATACACTCAGTAAGGTAAAAGCACACATTTATCGTAGCTGTATGATTGAGTTAGGTGTTTTGCTTTTTTAGTCAATGGTTTCCAACAGGGTTGCACCCATTTGCAAGTTTACAGTGTTTCTTTTGAATTTCAAAACTGAAAGATGGTAAACCAAACACGTCTATTGACAGTGCCCTTTTAGAGAGAACTGTTTATTTACCTCTCTGCATATCAATGTCTGTTTTGCTTTTGTTTTCTATTTTCTGAGACAACTAGTGAAAGCTTTGAATATACCTAAGCATGACAGTAAAAATGTCAGCCAAAATATCTGATATGAAATAATTCATTTTTCATAGCTTAGTAAGGAGTCATCCTATCCACTCTGTCTTCCCACCCCCTGGTGAAAACCTACAGGACTGATCCCCAAATTTCAAATGAATAAAAATGAACTCCAAAATGTCATGAAAGAGGAAATCAGGAAAACATCAATTCACAGAGCATTCTAAAGTGTTTAAGAAAAATGAGTTTAATAAACAGATAACCATTTTTGTTTTCCTTTTTGGTTACAGTTGAAATGAATAGTCAGGTTGACAGTGTAAATGACCCAACAGAGAGTCAGCAAGATTAACTAATAGGTAAGTGGCCCCTATGGTGGGATTTTCAACTGATTAAACTGGCCATAGAACTGTTTATAAAAGGCATATTGGATTTCCCTGGTTCTGCCAAGTCTCACAGCATGGCATGGGCTAAACTTTCGAACTTTTTACACCAAATAATACAGTGTCAGGAGAAAGAATTGCCCCTATTACCTTGCCATCCTAATAAAAAAAAAAGATAAGTCCTAACATATCCAGATCATGCAGTACCCTGGTTTTGGAGCTTACACAATAAAAAAAAATTCTTTTTCACTCTCTGACCTCCTGGTGTGATCAAAGTATTTTAGCAATCCCAAGCTGATTCTGAATCATTGCTTTTCCAGAAGCTACCTACTGAGTTGTTTAAATATATCTGTTTTTAAACATCACACTAAATCTTTGACCTGAAGTATGTGTAAGGGCACTTCATTGTGTTTGGACAGCCTTGTGTCCTGTCTTCTCATACCACCACCTGTGCACCTGAGTGTACAAACACAGATTTGCCGTGTTGAATGTACCTCAGGGAATAAAAATAAGAAAAATAAAAACAGAAAAATAAGAACATTGACAAACCATATTTTGGTGTTTCTCCCAAGCAATATTCTAAATGTCTCAGCAGAAAATGAAATAAATATAGAATGATGACTGGTGTATAGCCCTTTTCTACATCTTGTGTGTTGGTGGGAATTACAGAAAAGAATTCAAGCTCACTATTTTGTTTCCTGACTTCAAATACTGAAGTGTGGAAAAAAAAGACCTATGGACTAAGTGAGTTGTGACTCAAGCACATAAGATACAAATGTGTTGGTACTAATTCTGTTGCCTCCTTGCATCTCCCTATGTACCTGCATCTTCTCAGTAGGTCTGTCTCTCCCAGAAGGCACCAAACTCTGGAACTCCTGCACCACAGCAGATTAAAGATTAATAATGTATTAACATATGAATCTGGTCTTCCCATGAATATCATTTAATATAATAGCATTTGTGTAATACATGGATACCATAAGATTTCAAGAAGTAGAAATCCATACAAACATAGTTTGTTAAATTTTTTTGTCTATTTAACCTTGCACACATATTTAAAAGTATCCTGCTGTACTATAGAAATGATATAGTAGAGAAGTTTTCAATAAAAAGTAATGAAGAGAAACTAAATCTCAACAATTAAATGTAAGTTGCTCAGTATTACCTTATGTTTTACCATTTTGTTGCCCACAGACTGTAGAGTTTAAATTGAAATTTCTTTTTATACATGTTATTATTTTCCCTGTATGATCAATAGCCATATAAAGTACCTGAAAATATCTGTTTTTCTTTGTTAATGCCAAATTACTTTCTCTGACTATAAACACAAATCTATTCTGTTACCCAAATAAATTGTCAAAACTTAAAGTTCAAAATTAATTTAAAGGTGCTCAATTCCAAGGAAAACAGGGCTTACACAGGGTCACTGATTGATCGATGAAAATTCAAAAAATCTCAGTACAAATTTCTTTGATGACATCATACTGCTCCCAAACAACAGTACATCCCTGAACATCTCAGTTACATCAGAGAACAGTATGACTCAAGAAACATCAATGATTCCACACAAATATTTATATAGATTGCCTGGTAGTTCCATGTATCATATAGTCAAGGAAATTAAATGCAGTGAAATGTTATTGAAAAGGAAAGGTAGACACAAGAAGGCTTGTTGTTGGAAGTCTGGTAAGATTGCAGCAGAATGAAGGCAAGCCAGTTTGTCTCCTCAATACATCCAAATAAACTACACCTAAATGAAGATAACAATCCCTGAATGAGAAAGAGATGGATGGATGGATGGATGGATGGATGGATGGATGGATGGATGGATGGATGGATGGATGGATGGATGGATGGATGGATGGATGGATGGATAGAAAGCAATGACAGGATGGAAAGTGGTAGAAAATACCATTACTAAATTGTGTTTGAATTGATAGTAGAGCAGTACCATTTATGAGACAGAGGACAGCTGCATGCGGAGCTTGTGTTATTGTTAAATCAAGGACAGACACCCACATGGGAGACTAAAATCCAAGTATCATACTGGAAAAGGGGGTGCAAAAGACAGCAAGTAGGTAAGAAGATATACCATTTGAGAACTATAAGAGTAGAGGTGCAGACTGGTCATTGTCAGTATGTGTCTGTGGCTCCCAAACAAGAATGACTATGGCTAGAGAAACATAGATGGGATCATGTATCTGCTTATAGAAAAGGCTATTATTTTCAACTCTGCCTGTGATGTGTGAAACATCTTCCTTACCCCTGCCCAAGGGAACCAAGGTCAAGATTTAAATCAAATACTGTTATTACCTAGGGTTTGAAGCACCTACACATTAACAACAAGGAGAGAGGACCCCATTGATAAGGCTTCACACATAAAAGGCAGAAAGAACATTCCCTGGCTTTGTTACCTTCTCTCAATTATAATTCCTATACGACAATAAACCTATCGTACAACTACGGTTTCGAGGTTGAGGCTGGTGTGAAATTTGTTGAGATATTTTGACTAGACATAGAGGAGAGGGTCACTGTGGATCCCCACTACACAACTCAGTTACCCTAAGTTTATAGGAGTTATAGGAAACTTGAAAAGATGGTGTTCACTGGAAGTGAGCTTATGTGCCTACTTACTGCTCCTTAATTAAGTCCTTAATTCCTTGCCTACTCAAATTAACTCCTTAACTCTTAATTGCTCCTAATCCAGTGCCCCAGGTATCTGGCAAAGTTTGTGATGTAACAGATATCTAAAGATCCTGAGGACAAAAACCATATGATTATATGCAGCTATGTATAGGCAGGGTATAAAGTCAGTTTATCAAGACAAAAAAGGAAGTTCCATATTACAACTCAAAAAAAAAGCTAAAAATGTAAAAGAAGAAGAACATAACACAATGCTGGAACAACAACAAAAACCAAAGCAAAGTTTCAATTTATCAGAACTAAAGAGTTCATCTGATGAGGAATTTAAAGTAATGGTTAAAACCACACTCATTAAGAAGAACAATGAATGATTAAAACAAATAAAAGGGAAATGTAAGACTGCTAAGAATAAAATTAGTGAGTATAAAAAGACCATAAATGAATTAAAATGTAAATAGCAAAACAAAAGGTCATAAGAAAATCAATAACTATACTCCAATAAATTAAATAATCTTGAAGAAATGGACAAATCTCTACAAAAATACAGTTTATCAAGACTAAACCAGGAAGAGAGAGTTGAATGAACTGACCATAATCATGGAAATTAAATGGTAATCAAAAGTCCCTCCATACATTTGAACAAGCATAATATCTTCAGTAAAAGGTACTTGGGAAACTGAACTGCTATGTGCAAAAGAATGAATCTAGACTACTCCCTTACACACACTGTACACCATACACCATACACTAAAACAAACTCAAAATGAATAAAAGACCTGGATGTAAGACCTAAAACCATAAAATAAATAGAATAAAATATAGGAAAAACACTACCCGAACTGTATCATAAAACATTGTTCAGGATACATCTATACAAGCAAAGATAATGAAGAAAAACAAAAACAGCTGGGACTGAATCAAACTAAAATCTCTACACAGCAAAAAGAGACAATAACCAAAACAAAGAGACACCCAACCAAATGAGAAAAAAATTTTTGCACTCCCCTCAACTAACAGATGTCTGATATCAAAGATCCAAAAAGAACTCACACAACTTAACAAGAACAAAGCAAAAGGTCCAGTCAAGAAATGGCTAGAAGAGCTAAAAGGACACTTCTCTAAAGAGGAAATACAAATGACCAACAGGTGTATGAAAAAATGTTCAATGCCTCTTATAATCAGGGAAATGCAAATCAAAACCACAGTGTGACACCACTGTATACCAGTATGAATGGCCCATATTAAAAAAAAAAAAAAACACAGACAAAAAGAAGTGCTGGCATGAATGTGGAACAAAAAGAACACTCTTAGGTTACTGGTGAAAATGCAAACATTCCAGCTACTATGGAAAGCTGTTTAACGGAGCACACTCAAACTACTGAAAAATGTAACTACCATTTGATCCAGCAATTTCACTTCTGGGAATCTACCCAAAGGACTCCAAAACACTAATTCAAAAAGACACCCATACTTGGATGTTTATTACAGTACTATTTACAATTGTTAGAATATGGAAGCAACCCAAATGCCCCAAAACAGATGAATGAATCAGAAAGTTGTGGTATGTTTACACAATGGAACATTATTCAGAAATCAAAGACAAACTTGATGCATTTGTAATAACATGGATGGAGCTAGAAGAAATCATGCTAACAGAAATCAGCCAAAAAGGTGCGGTTCCAGTGGCGCAATCGGTTAGCGCGCACGGTACTTATAAGAAATAAGCCGAAAAGAAGACAAAAACCAGATGACTCACTGATAGGTGGGATATAGGTAAAGAAAACAAAAGGACAAAAGAAAGTTAAAACTATCAAACTGACAACAGAACTAAAGCATACAGCTAGAGGAAGGGAAGGAGAAATCAGGGAAGGGATGAGCACAAAAGATCCAATGATGGTTCACTGGTGATATGGTGGTAGGAGAACCCTGAGGAATACAATGATATAAATAATAAAAATAAATAAGTAAACTTTGTTTAAAAGGCCTCCAAAAATAAACACTCAAGGATGATGACTTTACAAGCAAATACTACTTAACTTTTTAAAAACTTATGCCCACCCTGCTTAAATCTTATCTAAAAATGAAAGAAACAAAAATGTTCCCTAATACTTTTTATTACTTTAGCAGCAAAACAAGACAAAGAGAGCAAAGGCCAATAACTTTGGATCAATGACTTTGATGAATATTGATGTGAAAATGTTCCATAAACCTTCAACTACTAAAAAATCAAATTCAATGATGCATTACAAAGAGGGGACATCATGATAAGTGGGATTTAGTCCAGGGATGCAAACATGGTATAATAAAATAAATCAACCAAAATGTTAGGTTAGATCAACAAGAAAGATAATTTATTTCATACTATCAATAGATGTGGAGAAAGCATTTGATAAGATTCAGCACCCATTTATGATAAAAACTCCAAATAAGACATCAAGATTTGGCAATCTCTGAGGAGGAAAAGAAAAAGTTCTAATTTACCTGTAATTTAAATTGGCTTAGCTACAAATAACTTAATTTATCTATAATTTTTCAGAACAATAAAGATCAGAGGAGATTTTGAAAAATATTAAGAGGTGATATATCTAGATAGTGTTATACTGTTGTTTGTAATATTCTTTATGCTTGCATTTCTTCATTATTAAAGTTAAAATTTATGACTGTATATAGGAAAGATATAGAAAAATATTATAAGGAAATATTCCATAATTTTAACTCCAGACATTATTGTGAATCATGGAATATTTGGTCTGTTTCTACTTTTGGATATTTTCAATATTGTTTATAATAAAGATGATATTGCTTTTATATATACATACATGCCTCAAAAAGTATTTTTTTTTAAGATTCAGAGGCTACTATTATAGAAGTTAGCTCGGAGATCACCTATCCCTATTTTTCCTTATACAGATGTAGTAATTTATGGTGATAGGAACCAAATCAATTGTTGGTTCCAGCAGGAGTAGGGTTAATAATTGAGAAGGAGACTCTGAGTTAATGGGAATGCTTTATATCTTCATAGTGGTATGGGTAAAATATATGCATTTTTCAAAACAGATTAAGGTATGCTTAAAAAATGTACATTTCTGTATAGGTGGAATATACTTCAGTATTTTTAATTAGAAGAAAAACACATTATCTTCTTTTGAGTTTTTTCACATGTGGAAAACATCAGCAATATGTGAGATCTCAATGCAGCAAGATAGCTATCAATGATGTTTGCAAACTGGCATTATGTCAATTGTTATAATAATTTTTATGTTGAATTCTGGAAATCATAGTGTATGAACAGACCTTGCAAGGGATAAGAATTCAATTCAAGGTTGAATTACTCTAAAAATACTTAGAAGAGTTAATTGTACCCAACAGTAGAAGCAAATTTTCAATGTGACATACATTTCTTTGAAGTAATTTATATGCTCTTTAAAGATACCCTGTGCCAGCAATTACAGCTCAAATATTCCCAGTTTTTTGATAGTCAGGTAATATATTCCTAGGCCTGTTTACGGTGTGAGAAACATTTAAATGGCTATATTAAAAAAAGCTATTCTTGCTAAGCCTATGAGAACACTGTATCTTTAATCTAACATGGTTTCTCCTTGTCTTCAGCAGGGCACAAGATGAAGCAGAGGAACAAAGAAATGGAAGTAAATACCAGTCCTCAGCATGGCAGGCCTCACCTGGCCCCAGGGAAGTTTGGGAGACAGCAGCCATGCTGTGCAGGAGGGTGGGGGTGGGGGGAAGGCAAGTCCCACAGAAGGACAGGGAATCCTTTGCTCTAATTTCTCCAACTGCGTTTTGTTCTTTTTACCTGAAGATAAAGAAAGAAAAAGAAGTTTCCTTTAATTTTGTGGGGGGGATCCATGTTAATGCATCTTTCAGGCACTATCTTTGTAATTTTTGTCTTTTCTTTCACAACTTTGCCACAGAGTAATAGTGGCACCGTTTCCACTCACACGTGCATCCTGGCCCTTCGTCTGCTTTCTCCATTATTTCACAAAGCAGGTTCTTCAGTGATTTCTTCAAAGAAAGAGAGGAAGGTGACTGTTAATAAACTGTAGGCTAAATTTTAGGAACCAATAAACCCGTATAATTCAGACAATGCAAGCAGCAGAGCAAATTAGTAAAACTTTGAAAAATCACCTGAAAAACATCAAGACAAAGATTCAAGAGTATTTTATTCAAGGATTTCCAAAGTGCACTTTTGTTCCATGCTGTTGGTGAGGAATAAGGAAATGGGGTAGATTTGCCTGTGGAGGTGGCCATGGTAGTTATCTGCATCTCATCCCTCATCCCTCAGCTGACAGGTGTGGTCTTTAACATTGACTTTCAGCAAAGCTTGCTTAGTCCATGAGATCTTTACCATGGTGCCTCACAGCACAAAGCTCACAGTGAGAGGGCACTCTGGGACACCATTGTAAGAAATGGCACTTCTTTATGTATTTGACTTAAGAGGGAGCTGATGCAGTTAGGATCTAAGCATATGCCTATGGCTATTAAAGTGTTCACTTGAAATCCCGTCCATGCCAATACAAGAAAATCTTGTTTTTACCCAAGGTTTGAAGGGTCATGGAACAGATTTTCAGTCAAAATTCTGTCTTGTTTGCCATTCTGGCTTCCTTGTCTGCTTTTAAATAGTAGTTGCTCACGCCCAAGACTCATTTGATGGCTAGTCCCCTCTCCCAGGTAACCACTGACTATGATCTTGAAGGAAAAAGCAGTACTAGTTACCCATGATGTCCGTGCATAGTAGGCCAGGAGGAAGTGAGACATTGCCACAAATGTTTATCCCAGAGCCCACATGAACAACAAGCCTCAAAATGCAAGATGCCTGCTTTCCACAGCCTTCCTTGGTTTTAAAACAAGTCTACTTGTTTCTGCAGGGAAAGATCATTTGTGCATATCTTCCTCAATCCGTATTTCTTACGAGGGCTTTAGAATTCTAAGTTATGTATATATATTTTTTCTCAGTAGTGGAGAACAGTGATGAATCAACTTGTATATTTCTAAAATAAAAGGACATTCTTCTATCTAAATAGTCCATGAAATTCATCAATATTTTCCCCTTTCCTTGATGGAAAATTCACCTTATTATCTGCCTTTCTGAATTTTTTGCTTCTTTGGTTGGCTTATTTTGGTATATTAGAATAATTAGTGTCCTCTTTCTATACATGTGGTGTATTTTAAAATCTCATTTTTGAAGTCACTCGTTAAACCTAAGAGTAGTGATATTTAAATGACGTCATAGTTTTGGAACATGGCCATATCTCCTTCAACCATTATTCTAGTTTGAAGTGGAGACATATACATACTCTGCTGTCATTACACCTTACTTTCTAGAAAAACAAGGAAAAGCCTCATCCTAAATATTCCAAGAAGTTATGCCTTATGAACACTGATAGTTTCTATCTTTCATGTCATCTTTATGATTTAATTGAAAGTCACCATCATTCTTGTGAAATTCTTGACAAGCGCAATCTTCCAGGAGCTGGGGAAGATTGTGACTCCCAAACATTAATGCTACTCATGCTCAGTAATGAATTACAGTTAGAAAGCAACATGAGGGAGACAAGATGGGTACAGGACTAAGGTGAAAGAACCCTCACATGCCTGCCAACAAGAGTCAGGCTTGAAATGTTTTCAGTTTTCAGGTTCTCCCTATAATAATTTATAGTCATTGTAGTCATTCATTTTAAATGTGCCGGAGTAGGAATGGGAAAAGTAGATTTTCTGCCCCCAAACTATAGAAAGGACAGGTAAATGTTTATATCCAGGAAACTAAGAACATGGGCAGCACTTAACGCCAACTTCACTCCTGAATTTGTTTAAACTTCATTTTATGATTAGATTGTATTTTCCTCTTTGCATTTGGGTTGCCATTTGACTATAAGATTTTCTGCTTCAAAAAAATTCCTTTACTTTTCATTTCAAGAACAAATGATTAAAAATCTAGCTGAGGGTCATATGGAAGAACTCAACACAGGAAACTTTCATTTCACTGGCAATGACTGCACAATGGAGAATTTGAAAAGCTGGCTGATTCTCCTGCACGTAAATTCTGGATGTCAATTTCCAACCACACTTCAAGTCAGCTATGTGGCATGAGGGGTTACAAGAGGGAGTGAGGAAAATCACCCTGAATTAGTGATGTTTGCATATCGAGAATGGAAAAAGTCTTTCAACATAATAGCTCTAACTAAAAAGGTACTTGTTGTAGGAGACACAAAGGGGCTTTTCCTCTACTTGATAACTATTCAGATGATGGACAAGTCTTCTTTCATAAAAACTTACAAAGGAGGCATCCGAAACACTGTCTGTGATGCTGGGTCACATATTAGTCACTGCAGCTAATTGTAAATCTTTCTATGAAACACTGAAAAGCCTCTTTGTGAATTAATACAGTTCTGCTTGATGCACTTGATTTGAAATGACATTTCTCTGTATGTGGTGCATGTCGGCTTTGCTTTGAAAAATAACAAAGTTAGCAGAATATGTTCAATATATTTTCTTGGGGAATAGGGTTTTTATCACATGATTCATTAAGGATTTGCCTTACCCTGACATTTGTGATATAAAGGAAAAGCAGAAAAAAATAATTTTCTTGACCAAGATATGTTTTTACTTAATGCAAATAAATGTAGTCTGTTGCTTGCAAGGGAAAAATGTCTTCTGATAACTGGTATAAACTGCTAAATAGAATAATACGTGCCTCTTTTGTTAAACCAGCATTTAAATGCTGGACTGCTTCTAAATCTGTTTGTTTCTTTTCATCTGTGCCATACACTAAACTTATACAACTGTTGCCTTCATACTATATTTGTTAGAGCAGAATACAAATAAAAACTGTTTAAGAGGATAAGCTGGAATTACCTGTGTTTTATGCAATTTGTTCTAGTTAGCATTAGCTCAAAACGCTCATTTTAACTATTTGGTTGCAAATATCTATGGTTTAAAATTCCCTGTCAGTCAACTTGACCTAATCAGTGGTCTTTCCTTACTAAGACTGGTTGATGTCTTGACTATGTTTTTCAAAATTCAGCTAAAGAGTAGTCTGTGCAGATGCAAATCCCAATATGTAATTTTTATTTGAGTACTAGATAGCTGATTACCTTAACAAGAGCCTCTCAAATGCAAAATTCAAGTTGTAGAGATAAAGCCTGTAGAGATAAAGACTGTGTGTATCCTTTGGACCCATCATCCATTACTAGATTTATTTCTGAGTACCATTTATGAGCCAATCACCATGCTGACTATGTAGTTATAGCAGTTATGGTCCCTCTCAGTCTATTATTGATGGGATTATGACTGAATTACATTGTTCAAGTTTGGCAGGAAATTAACAAAAATCACTCTGGGAAATAGTGTTCTTTTAAAACTGGGAATCTGCACCCCATCAAATTTATTTCCCTCTAGCTTCTACAAAAGAGGTGCTGTTGAGTTCATGATACTAGAAGAAAACAAAGAAAACCAACCCCTTTATCAAATGAAGCTAGATATTTAATTGTTAATTGAGGTGAGAATAAATTGTGCCGGACTAACACTTTCCAGTAAATAAGGTTTGACGAGAAAAAAATTGTCGACAGGCTATCCTTATGCTGCAGTGGGCAACCTCAACACAAATGTTTCAGAGTGACAGTAAAGATAATGTGACTTGATTCTAGCATTGCCAGATGCAGGTATTTATCTACATCCAATTTTTCATCTCTTTACCTGTCACTTATATTTCCCCTGCAATATGTCTACCCCTTCCACTAAGGGTATTATTAAATGTTATCTAAATCTACTGGTGAATCTCAGGAATAAAAGAAATAATGACACCCATTTAAGTTGTTTTTGCCAGAATCTTTGCCCATTTCCAGGACATGGAGAAATAAAGTACCTCTGTTTGTTTGGAAGATGAAAATACTAATACATTCCTAAACTATCTCACAAACATATATAAATAAATTCCCAAGATAGTATACTTTGTCATTTACCCTTATTAAATGATAAGCATTAATTCTGCTTTTTGATACTATACTCAAATAACCCTTTCTTGAACTCAAATCTCTTCACCAAAAGAATAAGTGATTGTTACAATGGGATAGTTTTATGAAATCCTTTTCTACTGAAGTAGATTCAAATTTTTCCCCTTAAATATGCTCATGAAAATAAGAGGAATTGTTCTAGTATAATTTGGTGGAGTGGAGGATTTTACTTATAAAAACATGTATACACAAAACACTAAGTATAAATCTTAAGTAATTATTTCTCTGATAATAAATAACTAGAGTGAATCTATGGAAAAAAGAAGGTGTAACTATCTCTTGGTTCACATATCTGGCAGCATATAGATTTACAAGGAAATAATGAAATACTTTCTGAAAGAGTAGCATACATACTTGCTGCACTGAATTGGAGTTGACTGAGTAATTTGCTTGGGACAATGATAGGTAGGCAGAAATGTCACATGTCACTTCAAGCGAAAGATTGAAGATTATTGCCATTTTTTCCCTCCCATCTAACATAATGAGTAGAAAATTCTAAATAGGCTGCTCAGCATAGCACCTGCAGTGAAGATCTTGACTTTCAGTTTTATTGAGTTTTATTCCAGACTGCGCTTGAGGGAATATGAGTGAGAATAAACGTACTTTAATATTTGGTTGCTGTTTGTTACCTTAGCATGATCTGGTCTTCACCAATACACATGCCACCAAACTATTTAAATAAAAAGTCCAAGAGCCTATCTGATTCACCTCTTTATCTGCATTTTGTGTGGCTATCAGGTTTGCTCACAATCAGCAGGCTGTTGTTCTGTTCTCTGCCAAAACAGACCAGATTCTTTTCAGGTTCAAGTACTTTGCAACTGAAAACTCTTCTCCTTCCCATTCAGCTGATACCATGCCATCTTCAAGATCTCAATTGTAATAACACTTCTGGAGATGTCACCCACCCCAGCTATCCTTGTCATGTGAATCTAACAACCTATTTTCTACATACAGTAATTTTTCACTATATATTTGTTCACAGAGCAGGGATAAAAAATTGTTTTCATAACATATAGACATATAAATTAAATTAGTTCCCTTCCCCACAACAACTCAATATGCTTTGTTTCCAAGACTCTATGAAGGGGATCATGGGAAATGAATTTTAATCTCTCAATTTGGGGGGGGGGAAAGACTAAGTAGCAAGATTAAAGGTTTAAATTCAGCACTAAGACTACTTCTTGCTCCTTTGATTTTTTTGCCCTCTTTACTTCTCCATCGCAGTGCAATAAAATTAGCAATAAAAAATAGATTTAAATACTAAGTCAAAATTTACCATAACATTTTTAATTGATTTACTAAATATTTTAGCAAGGAGGATATCAAGAATAAAATGGCATATTATTTGGAAAATGACAAAAATAAGAGTACTACCAATAAAAATATGGGAGTTTAGAGAAAAATTCAATCTAAAATGCTCTAATTGGTTAAAATGAAAAAAAGAAAGCATAATTTAAAGCATTTAAATTTAAATTTTACTAAAAGAAAATATCCCCCCATGAGAAAAAATATACATACATATACCACACATATATAATACACCCATCCATACATTTGTACATTTGTACATATGTCTATATGCATATATATGTAGTATGTATATTATGTATATATGTATGAAAAGCGGTAAAATGTAAAATCTTTTGGTCATTGAACATAAACTAAAATAGTTATTTCTTCAATTATCATGAGTAATTTTAAAAGAATAGCAACAGAAAAAGAAATTTTAATTAGTTAGTTAAATAACTAATCAGTAAAGTAGTAAATATGAACATAACATCAATATAATCAATAGTAAAGAAATAGGGAAACATTTTTAAGGAAATATTTCTAAATTGATACTGCCTGAGCCAGTCAGCTCACCTAAAACAAGTTCCTGGCGGAAACGAAGAAAGCTATCAAAAAGTCTCCCAAACTAACTATTTCTGTCTAGCCATCTATCAAGATAATATGTACACATTTTCAAAAACCTTGGAGTCATACAAGTAATATTTTCAATTTTTTTTCATTTCACAGCATTTTCATGACTAAATAATATGGCATATTATTTGTGTGCACTATTTTTTCACTTAATGGTATCACAAGCATTTTTTGTCTGTTGAGGATTTTCTGAAGTCATTTAAAAATATTTTCATCATATAGCTCAAATATATTTTCTCATTCCCCTAGCCTATGATACCTATTTCACTTGGAGATTTTCCTTATTTTAAGTAAAACTACAATGAGTTCTTTTCACCATAAATTTTCATGTCCACCAGAGAATATTTCCAAAAAAGAACTGCCAGGACTCATGAACACTTGCTGCTTATCACTGCAGTAATTTGCAAAGCCTCCTTGCTAGCAATTATAGTCACTAGCAATAGAGTAGAAGAGAAAATGAGAATTTCCATGTTGCAGAACCCTTACTGATTATGAGGATCCTACCAATATTGACACTGCAAGGTGTCAGTGCAAGAGCTGGTTTTCATTATTTTAACTAGTCCTCTTCATTTGCTAATGAAATGGAGATTTCTGTCAGTTGTTAATATTTCCTGACTGGAGAATTAATCTGTTCATTTAGTCATCTATCAATTGGGATGCTGATTCTTTTACTTATATTTATTAACTGTGTATATAGTGAGACTATGCTCATAATTCCTTCCTGCAATTTTTACTTAGGCTTTGTTTATAATTTTGATTGTGGTATTTTTCAACATGCTTCTTTTTATGTTTGTATGCAATTAAATCTCTCCCTTAATATAGGCTTTTTATGACTAGTGTAGTTGACATTATTTTGGCCTCCAGAGCATCCATTCTTTGCTTCCTCGGGAATTCTTACTTCTTTTCAGCATAGTAAAATTCTTTTATGTGTTCTCTAGAACGAACCATCTAACTCTACTCTGCAGAGGAAAAAAATGCAGGATTCAGACTGACCACTCACAAGACTTTCAGGAATCACCTGTCCTCCGTGATTCGTTTAGATAAGTCATGTGACTCAAAGTGAACCAGTCCATGTCCTTCCTGAGACTTAGTCTGTGGTGATGAGGAGAGTAAAATTCAATTCACAGTGAGTGTGCAAAACAAAATATGTGGGCAGCTTTTTTTTTCTGACTCACTTATTTAAGTCAATAAATTCCCTCTCGTAGTAACTTTTAGTTAGATTCCTGGTCCTCAAAATATGTGGGCAGCTTTTTTTTTCTGACTCACTTATTTAAGTCAATAAATTCTCTCTCTAAGTAACTTTTAGTTAGATTCCTGGTCCTCATAACCAAATGATTTCCTATTCCCCTCAGATTAAAGAATAAAATTTTTATAGGATTCAGAGGGTGTCCTGTGATATCTACACACACTCCTGTTACGTCTGCAAATTCATCTCTTTCTATTCTCTGCCATGGACTTTATTACTTTAGTCACACTATCCTCCTCAAATATGACAGGTATGTCTCTTAAAGCTTTAAACAAGTCCCTCTAGATTCTCTTCCTCTGAATATACAAACAGTTACTTTTCTTACCTCCTTGGAGTCTGTCCAAAGCAGTTCCAATGAGACTTATCATGAGCATCCTCTCTTAAACTGTAAAATAACTTCAGGCTCTGGTTCTTCCCATGGTTTCTATTTTGTCCCTTTTCCATTTTTGCCATTTTCTAAATAGAATTTACTAGAGTAAGTAAATTCATTTCACAATAAATTCATTCATGTATTGATAAACTCTGGCTTCATGAGGACAGGGATTCTTGTCTATTTTCTTCAGTGAGTTCCAAGTACCAGAACAGATTCGGTATATGGTAAGTGATCACTAAATATTTGTTGAATAAATGAAGAAATTATATTCCATAATTTATTCTCGGAATAGCATGGCAAATTCCTTTTAGTGATACTATGTTTGCTTCCCTTTATTCTGGGGAAAAACATAAAAATATAAGGGAGAGATAAACTTTGGTCATTAAGCGAGTCTACAAGAGGCTTAGCATCCATCCCAGAAGACAAATGACAGAAAAATTAAACAAAATAGTATTTTCAAAATTAGTGTAAGCAGTTCCTTTGAATCAGACTGTACATCTGTTCTCTAATGCAAGAGGGGAAAAAAAAACTTTTAAAAAAAGGATCATCCCTTGATCCTGCCTTGTAACAGAGGATTATCATCTGATGTTCCCATGATCCCTCTTTTTATCTAAAGGTAGGTGATGATAGGGGTTGCTTAAATAGGAGTGACTAGGCTATGCTGGGGGGTGGGGGTGGGGGTTGACATCTTAATGACCAAACATAAGGAAGGTTGATTTTTCATTTAACTCACAGTCCCTAAGGGTGGGCAACTTTTCTAGAACAGCAACATGGAAACTCTCCTTTTCTATGGTGCTGTCTCCTTTGACAAAATGTCCTACCAGGTCTCTATGGAAGAAAAAGAAAGGAGGCTGTTAAAAACCAGACATGATGGGATTACCATACATGCTCTGTTCATGTTTCATTGACCCTGATTCAGTTACCTGCCCTCATTCTCATTCTTGAAAAATGTAGATTGGCCAAGCACCCAGCAGGAAAGTGAAAAGTATTGGATGATTTCCTAGCATTACTTCTGCCTTTAGAGTAGACCCACACCCAGTTTTGATATGAATGTGTGCTGCTAACAAGTCCTCCATTTTCCATTTTCCAACACCAAGTGGACTTTATGGAGCCTTAGATGGAGAATGTGGTCTGTACATCTTTGATGAGCAAACCTATCCACATTGAGCAGAATACTTGGTGGGGGATGCTCAGGTGGATGCTGGGATGAGAATCTAAATGCCATTCTATACTGTCTAGGATAGAAATTTCAGAACATCTTTGGTTCCTCTTACTTATCCTGAAACTTATATTTTATTTGTTATTTTAAAAAAAAATCTCAGAACAAGTTGTATTCCTGAGAAGCTGTATTTGTCTGATATTTCTAGGGTCTATAAGGTACAGCTTTTGAACTTCAGAAATCTTTCCCTTCATATAGAAAGGGAATTGTTCCAGGTGTTCACCTTAATTTCCTTTCCTTTCCTTTTTTTCATTATGTGTGTTTAAGTGTATTCCATTTCTCTTACATCTTTAATGGACTTTGAATACATTTAGGTATTGGTTGAGAAGTGATTTGACTCTGTGGTTTTAAAAACATTTTCATCACAGATCATTAAATAATACATCTGAAACCCATGGCTTTGAGTTTATTTTTTAATACATATTTATTTGCAGTTTTACAAGTGCTCATTTTCTTGGCCACATCTTCCTTTGGTTTCTTTGGTGCCACTGTTTTAATTGTACAGTTTTATAATATGTGCTGTCCATTAAGGCAAATTCAGTGCTTTCATCCTGCTTCATTTTCAAATGTTTTTGCTATTACTCATTGCTTACTGTTCCACATAAGCCTTAAAATAGCATTGTCACACTTCCTTCCTATAGATAGTCCCTTTTTAAATTCTTCCTCTCTCACCTTCTCAGAAAATGGATGAGCCAGTCAGGTTAGTCAGCTCATGCTTAGTTCAGACAGTAAGGGGATAGGGCATCTGTTATAAATGCAGCTTTATGAAATGTTCCAGAAAAGAACAACACACTGTTCATCCCCAGCCTCCTGACAGACTGGACTGTGATCTGAATAACAATTGGTTTTCGAAAATTCTGCTTGGAAGACTGCTCCTGCCTGTCTTGGCCTCTTGTTCCTTCAACCTCATCTGAGGCATTTGGTTCTGCATAGTGCGTCAGAGGACAAAAGCAAGAAAAATATCACTGTGTCTTGAGGCATCATCATCCACTTTACAAACAAGTATCGAAGACTCAGTGGAGCTGGGCCATAGGATTCTATCTGCAGAGTCCAAAAATACAGGAACATAGCATTTAACCAGGTTACTGCACATGTCTGCATTCTTTCTGAGGCAAATGGAAATTCAATCCCTGAGCTTTGGGCTTCATTTCACCTGATACCAGCATTGTATGGCTCAGATAAGACTCATTAGCTGCCTTGGCTGGTGAAGACTTTCACAGCTGGATCAGTTCTGCTGGGTCCTCTTTAAAGGATCCAGGTCAGCAAAGGAAAAAAAAAGTGGTTTTATTTTATTTATTTTTAGCAAAAAAAAAATCATTTCCAAATAAATATGGAAAGAATATATAGTTAATGTTGACTCATGAAAACTAGACAATAATGAGGTACTGTCATTATGCCCATTCTATAGATGATTAAACTACTTACTTTGCCTGAGGCAGTAGGGACTTCATGTAAACACAGAAAGTTTGGAGCCAGTGTTCACTATAGTAACCATTTTATTAGGGATTATCAAGATGGATAGGCATAAGAACTGCCTGGGTGATAAGTCACAGATTTTTGGAAACGAACCTCAGAGTTTTTCATTTATACAATTGTAGTGTGCGTTTGGTCAGGCATTTTCCTCCATTAGCCTGTAGAGCCAGCACCTGGGATATTGAATCTGCCCCCATGATTGTTCAGTTCAGTGGCTGTGCACATGTGTAAGTGTGCACACCTGGACCTAGGAGATAAAGGGATAAAGGGGCACAGAGACATGAGAGAGAGCACAAGTACAAACACAAGTGAGAGAGAAAGCCAGAGAGAGAAAGCCCACAGAAGGAGTGTGAAAGGTAGGCTAGGGGGCTCACCTGTCTCCCTGCCCCCCACCATACCCCATCCCCTAACCCTGGCCCTGACTTGCTTGGTGTATCACTTGCTTGCTGTGGACTACAAGTGGCATCAAGAACAAAATGCTTGCCCATATAGCAGGCAATGAGAATTGGTTATAGGACAGAGGTCAAGGGAGAAAAATCAGGATTTTGAATATCAATCAACTCCCAGGTGCCATTGCTCCTCCCACCCCAGAGACCACACTTTAAGAACCATCATACAGCACTAGTGAAAATGATTGGCAGCTGTTTTCCTTTGAAAGCATGAAAGGAAAAACAGACCTGAAGAATGATTGAAACATGCAGTTAGTTCTAAGTTTCTAAAGTCAGAATATCTGTGTTTTTCTAGCCCCTTAAGTAACCCCAAACTGGCCCTGTTCACAAAGTATCAGCCATAGCTGATTACAGAAACCTATGCAATTACTAGAAGGAATTAAAAGACTTGATTAGAATATCTAAACATGTATCTGAACATTTAAACACCCCAGTCCTGTTGTTTATCAACTGACTTAATGTTTCTAAGCCTCAGTTGTCATAGCTATAAAATAGTGATAATTATTTACCACTTAAGAGTTTAATAATGATGAATTTTATGCCCCATCCATGTACATACATGTACATTGCCTAGCACATGAAGATAACAGTGATGACTGTGAACCTTTTTCCTCCATTAGCCTCTATGAAAAACGCCCTCCCCGTGATTGTGTATGTGCCTGGCTCAGTGGGTGTGCATATATTTGAGTTAGCATACCTGGTCCTAGGAGAAGATAAAAGGGTGACATCATCCCTGGAATGAGAGAGCATGAGA